>JABFEX010000009.1:0-78151 GCA_013623515.1 Fusarium illudens
CCCCCCCCCCCCCCCGGCTGTGCTCTTCTGGACGTCCCGTCGGCATGGGTGAGATGGGGACACTTCCCGAAAGAGGGAAGAAGAAGGGGAAGCCGTGCAAGAGAGTTTTTGCTGCCACTGGGCAGTTGGAAACCTTGATTTTATCATAGAGGACCGATGACAGGAGTGGAAGGACGATGCCCTGGATGGAAGGCAGTGCAAGGAGGGCGTTCCGAAATATGACGGATATTCCGGGCTTGCGCGGTCTGCGTTAGTTTCCCGTCCAGCACTGTCGGTCGGGTCTCGGAAACATCGACTTATTTGCGGCACCGAAAAGTAGTATCGGCAGACAGAGTGCTTACTACCTACATACGAGTAAGGGACAGGCAGGAGACAGGAGGACGAGTGCGTTTCAAAGTCATCAAAGACAGACGCCTCGCGAAAGGCGGGACGAGAACAGTCTCAACAGCTTCTGCGGCAGTGGAGTCAGCCCGCCTTCACATTTGGGTGGCATAAAGGGACTTGCCGTCCGTCCTTCCTTATTGACGACGCTATTGACAGACAAGTCTGGACAGGGTCAGTCCAAAACCTGGGGTTTGCCTCGATGCGATGGCATTTGTCGATGCGATGGTGGATGCGATCTGATCACGGGGGGGTCAAGGCGAAGGCGAAGGCGGCGGGCGGCGAGGGGTGGATTCTGAATAGAGGCGAGAGACCCAAGGACCTGGTTCAAGGACGCAACGCCCGTAAGGAAGAACAAGCCTGTGGCCTGGGCAAGGTCTTGTTTCCACATGCCGGTGCTGGCTATTGGAGTCTGTATCCACAGAGCTCCCAGGTGGACATGGCATTTGCCGGCTGCCCTTGTTGAGGCTTCAATAGCGTCCCGGCGCCTGATGGATTAATGGGGCCCGCGGACAGCATCTGATTCGACTGGGAAACCAGGGACCTGGGAGCGGAGGGCCTCAGTAAATACCAGGTACACTTGGCACTGGCGTGCTCACCCAGGAGCGCCCGTTCTTTTCTATCAGGCCCTCGGTGGCACCAGACCGCAAAGAGGCAATGTATCCAGCCACCAGGGTCCGCCTCGTTCTCCCCTCCCCTCCCTCGTGCCCCTGGTCTCTCTCCCCTGCAGCTCTGTCCGCCGGAAGACGATGCCGGTGCTCCCTCCCCCAACCGTGCGAGATGTTGACGTGCCCCGTGCCCCTTTTCCCGACCAACGTCTGGCTTTGAATCTCTGGCTCGCACGGGCGGGATCGTGTTGCGCGGAGACTAGGAACACCTCACTCGGGTAGCTGCCCACTAACGACGGGACGGAATCACGGAGCGTGTCATGATAGCGTGGGCTCGGGGAAGAAAAGTGCTTTCCGAGGACCCTTGGAAGCTGGGGGTGAGTGAGTGCTCGGCGGGTAAACAATCAAGAGCGAGCGAGCGATGGACATGACCTGGGAAAGCCTCGTCATCAGTTGCCAGGTTGCCTACATTCCACCGAGATGGGGCCTCCGTCGTCGGTCAAGTTTTCGGCCAACTTCGTGTTGGCGAGTTTGTGGACGGGACGACAGCCACGTAAAGCCAGCAAACGAGCTAATAATGGAGCTCCCTGGACCTGACAACGCGCAGGCAGACCGCCTGTCAGACGACAGGCAGAAAAAAATTGCACTGTAAGAAAAAGCAACGAGCGTGGAGCAAATAACTTGGCCTGCCTGTGTGTGCGTGTGTCGCGGCTCCGCTCCCCTCCTAGTCGCAAGCCGCAATAGCCCCCGGACCGAACCTGGGGGTGGACACGCCCAATAGAATAGCGGCCAAACAAGAAATGTCGCCTAAACTCTGGTTCCTCGAGGCTGTTTACTCGGGCTCCCTCTCTTCTCTCTGTGTGTCCATGTCTGTTGACGGCCCGGGTCCTTGGGCTAGGCTGGCGCACTTGGCCAAAACTCTGTTGAATACGCCGTTGGGCTAGGCACTGATGGCATCTCCGGGGGAATGTTCCGTCTCCCTCCATCCTCTCTCGGGCTCAATGCCTGGGCTGGGTCTAGCCAGGCGTGAATGAATGAATGAATGGGCGAGCCTGACAAAGGAGGGCATAAGCCAACAAGACAATTAAAAGCTGACCCTCCCCGAGGCTGCAGATCTCATCGTGACCTCTACGATCTTCAACAAGGACCCGCGAACTCCCGACCGGAATTACGGCCACCGCCCTCTAAGCTCTAGCACCCCAAAATAGCCGCGGATCCCCATCACATTTTGTTTACTGGGATTGGAATCTTGGCGATTATCTGATATCCAGTCATCCCAGCCAGAGCTTTTTCTCCCTCGGCAGCCCTTCATATACCCAATACCTGCCCTCCTCCCCCCCTACATCTGCTGTTTTACCTTGGAAACGTCCAGACCCGACCCGAGTCGACGAGCTGGACTCTCGATTGCCAATCAGACAAGCCCAGCTGTGTGTTTGCTTTTATTAGCTCCAGACGACAACAGAAACAGACGGACAACTCACACTGTTTTACTTACCTACTCGGCTCGGCCAACAATCTCCTCCCTCGTGTGTCGTATACATACAACCGATCCCGCCTTTTTTTTTCCTCCTCAGCAAGCAATTCTCACCCTCCACCACACAACCACATACACTCGCGCGCATAAGCCTACCGCAACCATGATGCTTCGAGGATCCGCCCACACCGTCCCCCTCTTTGGGAACCCCAAGAAGCGCAAGCAGAAGCAGCAGCAGGAGCAAAAGGTCAAGGAGGAGCAGCTCCGCCTGCAGGCTCTCGAGGAGGCCGAGTTCGCGACAAAGGCCGAGACCTCCGACTTCCTCACCTACTACCTCGAGCGCTCCCCCTTCAGGGACCAGTGCGACCAGATCTCCATCGCCTGGGACAGCCTCCCCAGCCTGAGCGAGCTTGAGTCCTACGGCGAGCTCGACAAGACCGAGGGCACCCAGGCCTGCCGCCGCCTCTTCAAGGCCGTCGTCATCTGGGACGACCTTGGCCTCGACCTCTGGGAGACCCTCAGTAACACCCTCCAGCAGCAGAGGATGTATGATCAGCTTGACAACGACCTCCTTGACGAGATTTGCGAGGAACCCGCCGGCTGGAACTACACCAGCACCCCTCGCTCGCGCTCGCGCGGCAGCTCAAGAACCACCTCCTCCGACACCTTTTCCGCGCGCTCGCGCCAGACCTCTGCCGACCGATACAGCCAGCGCGAAGACTCCCGAGAGTCGCGGAGGGGCTCTACGACAGACCAGATGCGGCGACCATCAACCGCCTCAGGCAAGCTCCCCACGCGGAGAGCCACAGCGCCTCACGGCATGATCAGCGAGTACTACGACAGCCCATCGCGGTACCGACTACCCAAGATCGTGCGGGTCCTATAGGCAGGGGCCCTGCGACAAGATTGATACTTTACGGGGTTTTCTGGTACAGGGGATTTATTCATTGGGACACAAAGCGACTTTGGGACGGCTTTCAAAAAAGGGCCGATATACTATTATATCTTTTTTACTATTTGAGCATGGCGTTTTCTGGACACATGGCGAGCAGGCCGGCGGATGGAACACGGATACGGGAATACCTTACTATACCTACACAGCTGAGAAGCTTCAGATACCATTTTATTACTAGTAACAGACATGAAACTATTCACAACAAACTTGAGCCCATATTCTTTGTGATTGACCTGTCACTTTGAAGCCACCTTTCCAATGCCGGCAATTGTGAGTGCCCGAGCGGCGACGTCATGAGCTTTCAACTGCCACAAGGTTCAATAGCCGAGGGTCCGAGTGGTTGGGCCGGCCGCGGGAAGCCAGGAGAGCGCATCCGGGGTACCACGTGATTTGGCACCTCGGCATCACGAGGGGGTGACTAAGCGGGGAAACAATCAACCCAGGATCGCAACCGGGAATCCCCTCCTCCAAACCGGTTACATGCTTGCCTCACCCGAGTGAATGACCAAACAGCTCGCCTAATCCCCTCCGCTCGTTCGCTCAGCCTCTGCGGGTTCAAGACCTTGGCGTTGTTTGAGCGCTCTGCAGGTCCCTCTGCTCATTTCGCCCACAGGCCAATGGGAGCTGTGCTGCCTCAGTGACTATCCGAAGTGGCGCTGCCACCCTTGGCTGTATTAGGAATGTCCCCCCTCTGTGAGATGGAGACAGTTCTCCATTCTCTACGCCCGACTGCTGAGGGCAAGCGAGTTGCTTGTTCCGTGCCCAGCCCTACGAGATTATACGAGTTCCCGACCCTGAAAGCCGTCGATCAAGGTATCCGTTTGTCGAACCGTAATTATCCATTGTGATCGGCGTTGGGTAGATAGTATCTGATGTTTGCCCCTCATCAGGCTGGAATAGGCCTCATTTACGCTTCCGCTCTGACCATGGGCGGAGCGTTCATCTCAAGGACGCTAAGGGAAAACAGACTCGTGGTTGGAATTCACGCTCAGTGTGTGAATACCTTCATGGCGTTTGGCCTCTACTGTGCCGTCAAGGCTGGCAATCTTACGATCAAGATCATCTCGCAAGCATATCGACATGCATGATCCCCGTCAATGTCGTCCCTCTCCTCATGAGGAAAAAATTGCCTCTGCAAATCAAGGACAGCTGCAGGAACACGCTCAAAGTCAGCGCGGGACTGTATGCAGCCGGCCCTTCAGCTGGCGAAGCCATCCGGGCTAGCTCCAGGGGTCCCGGCGCCAGCTGCATCTGGACTCGCCAAGGCGCGTTTTGGGGCTCCTCAGCTTCCCCCACCAGATGAGAGAAGGCATTTTACAGAGATGGACGAGGCTTTGGCCCGGTCCTCCTCTCTCGGAAACTTCCTTCTGTGTCTCAATCTTGTGGTTGTGATCCCTCGGCTGAGGGTGCCGTTCCTTTCCTGTTCATTCTCTTCACTCGTTGATACATTCGCTGGAGCTGGTCCAGGCCATGAAGCACTTACACGGCCTCTCGCTGGCTGGTCTGGTCGGTCTGGCCGCCCTTTCGACCGCGGCGGACATCTCCTACATGACTGACCTCGAAATCTTTACATACCTGGTATGACTCTTGGACGAGAACTCGCATACGGTACTGACCCCTTAGGCGCCATGTGTGTCCAGTGCCATCTCATACAATGTCGCGATGCAGACCTACTCGACCATGTGCGGCGACTCGGAGACGGAGCTGCAAAAATGCATCTGTTCCACCAGATTCAACCAGGTCGCGTCTTCCATCTCGACCGACGTCACCTACAGCTGCGGCTCGAGCGCGAGCGATGATCTCTCGAGCGCGTCCAAGATGATGGAAAAGTACTGCCACCAGGACAAGGACGTCACATTCTTTTCCCCGACTACAAATATTGTCGAGGCGTACATCACCGACCTCCCCGAGCTGGGCTACCTGCCCCCATGCGCGCAATCAGGGATATCCTATGCCGTTGTCGGAGTGGTATGTCTGAGGACTTGACGGTTCATGTTCATGGCTGACAACAAGCCAGGCTGCTTATAGATGCCCCGAGGCGGCTGAACTGAATGCGCCTTGTGTCTGTAACAAGAAGGACGTCGTGCACGACATCACCGAGAGTCTGAAAAGCTCGGTCAAGTATTCTTGTTCCAACAACCAAGATGTCACTTCGGCGCAAAACTTTTACACCCAGTTTTGCGCCATGAACGATGGCACGACATCCTTTGCGCCTCCGAAGCGCCCTCCTGGAGACAGTCAGTTCTGGCAGACTACTTCTGAGAATATCTGCTGACGTTGTGCAGTGTCTTACTACATTACCGCCTTGCCTCAGTATAAGTCGCTCAACAAGTGCGCACAGAGCGGTATTGCGTCTGTTGTCTTAGGGGTAAACATTTCTGCTTAATGGTATGCTTCGTCTCGCTAACTTGGTTACAGCAAAGCTCTTGGCTGTGCGGCGATGGACCCCAGGAACTCGCCTCGTGCGTGTGTATAAAATCCGGAATGTCCAAGATTATCTCGAGCAGTCTGACCTCGATGGTCAAGGGCTACTGCGATAGCACGAATCTCGGCAACGTGACCTCAGCCATTGACGTTTTCCGGTACTACTGCAGCGCGGCTGAGAGCCAGGTCGTCGCCACCGTCGGTGAATCCATCTATCAGTCATATCCGACTGCGAGCTCCGGGGCCGGGGCCGGTGCTGGGGCGACTGGTCCTGTTAAGACGGCTTCGGGTCATGCGACGTTGACCGGGAGTAACGGCCTTCCTGAAGAAACCGGGTCTTCAGATTCGAGTGACGACAGCGAGGGTACAGGGGAGGGTGAGGATCAGCAGAAATCAGAGGGCGGGACCAATATCGCACCGATCGCGGGCGGAATTGCGGGTGTCGTGGTTGTCGCTGCCATCGGCGTTGGGTTGTTCATGTTCATCCGACGAAGGCGGCAGCGTGAGTCTCGAGGAGTGGAGATCTCGAATACCGGCGATGGTCCCCCAGAGTATACAGGCCAGCCGGAGCTCATGGGCAACAGCGAGTACATCAAGGGGCAATACGCACCGCCGGTCGTCTCGGAGCTCTCGTCGACATCCTCCCCGAAGCCCGAGCTCTACGGGGGAAAGCCAGCCGTGGAGCTCCCCCCGAACCACGCACCGACGCCCGAGCTGCAGTCTCACCCCTCCAAGGGACCCTACGGGCATCCCTCACCGCAGCCCAACTACGTCTCGCCGATGACGCCGCAGCAGGCCGGGTGGGGTGCCCAGCCCGTGTACGAGTTCCCCGCGAACCCGGCGCCGACGTACAATTCGCAGTCAAACGTGGGGTTCCAGTCGGGGCCCGTGGAGTCATATGAGCTGGACTCGAACGTGGGACGATGGGCAAAGTAGACGGGTGTTCTGGGTTGATATCTTTCTGAGCCGGCGCTGGGTTTGGTCTTTGAGCGATTAGAATGACGAGTAACAAAACCGTTGGACATGTTAGACTCGGGTGTATATGGGTGTATTATGAGATTATTGAGCATGTATATAAATGTACTTCTTACCTTATTCTACGACTATGCAATCATGGGTTGGGGTTTGTGATATTGTATATAGCTCGTATACATATTGTTATCGAACAGCTTGTGATCTTGGGGTTAAAAGCTACCTACGGCAAGTATTGCAGTATCACCAGCTGACGTCTTCAAGACCAGTTCGTCGAGTTAGATTGGGCACCGAGAGGGAAACAAGGGGTGCTCATGTCGGTGGGTATACTCGGATGATAAGGGGCATCTGTCAGCAGAGGGTGGTAACGACATTTAACTTCTCCTATAGTCCGTAGTTAGATGGGATAGGTCCTTTCGTTAGACACTAGTGCTGGTTAATGCACAAGTAGTTGTGTGTTGATTGGACGCTGACCAGGCTGCGCCGTTGCTATGCTCTACGTCGCCATTCATAGCCGGCAATCTCAGTCGTCGTGTCTTCACCTACTAGGTAGGTGGCCACTTGAGTCTCTCCATTTGAGCATTTTCTACTTCCGGGCCGAATATCAACGGTAACTTTAAGCGGTCAAGGATCAGGAAATGTCTAAATGGTCGCCTGTTGTTCTTTTGAACTTACTGATGGTGGAGATTTTCGATTGTTGAACCGAGATGAGTTACACAACATTGCCAGCTATCTTGCACTTCTCCATAGGTAACCTCAAAAAATTACAGTAACAGCCTTCTAGTAATGATTCAAGGCCCATAATTAGGCAGTCAAATGAATAAAATAAACAGGCAGGCAGAAACCAATTCCTCCATCATTGACATTGAACGCCCATCAAGTTCAATGGGCGAATACAGGGTAGTTAGGCGCTTGTCGGAAAAGCAATCCTCCGAGGCCCCACGCGCAGCTCCAGCTCCAAGTGGCCCGTGCACGTTGCTCCTCAGACAGCAACCGCCTTGGGTGTTGACTTTCCAAAAACAGTGGCACTTTGTTCTCCAGATCCTCAGCCTGGGAAGCTCAGTCCAGATTCTTTCACTCCAACAACGAAATTCTTTCCTTTGTCGGAGATTTCCCATCGGCATCACCCACGCTCATTCGTCACGACGCCGGATACTGAGCGACACGATTAGTCACGTGAACATTTTCCTTAAAGCTGCCCTTTTTCGACGCGCGCAGCTGCGGGAATGACGAGTGCCGCGCTCTCAGCCTGATTCGATCACCACCATGGCGGCCGCGGATGTGGACACGGGCTACATCGCAGGCCACCTTGGCCTCGATCAGCCCGTCCTCACGACCCTGACGACCGAGCCGACCGTTGAACTCGTCAACATTATATTGAAGGCCGTCGCGGCCAAGGCGCACGAATTCGACACCCTCTACGCCGAGAAGCTCCAGACCGATATCGAGCTGGAGAACGCGGTCCGTAGCTCCGAGTCGCGCTCGCAAACGTCAAAAGCCACGGCGGACAAGGCCCTGAAGGATGTGGAAGAGGCCAGACAGCAGCTCAAGGACGAAGGTATGTGTTGACGGGGTGCGCGAAGCGAGGTTGCACGGTTGTTGACATTTATCCCCATTGCAGAAACGAAGCGCCAGTCTGTCGAGAACGAACTCCAGGTCTTCAAGGCAAAGAAGTCGGACTACGATGCTGAGATCAAGACTCTCAACGACAAGATTGAGACCCTTCAGTCTTCGAATCGCACTAACCTGAGTCTCATCGAGTCGAACAACAAGCGCGACCAGACCATCACCGAGGAGCTCACCAAGCAGCATCAGCGAAATGTCGAGCTCGCACGCGAGATTACAACCCTCCAGCAGTCGGAGCAGAACGCAAGGGGTCAGCTCAACAGCGCCAAGTACCGAGAGGAATCTCTCCAGCAGCAGCTCGACCTGGCCCGAAAGAACAGTGAATGGCTCGAGAATGAACTCAAGACGAAGAGCGAGGAGGGCCTAAAGTACCGAAAGGAAAAGGGCGCCCGCATTGCCCAACTTCAGCGCCAAAACGAAGACATTCAATCCGAAGTCGAAGCCCTGAAGCGAACCGAGCAGCAACTTCGCGAACGACTTGATGCCATGCAAGCCAAGGCGGACGAAGCCCTCGTGAAGCTCCAGAAGCAAGAGGGTGCCTTTGCCCAGACAGTCGAGAGCTATAAACATGAACTTGAGGCCCAGCGACGCCTCGTCGATATGTCTGACCAGCTCAGCAAGAAACACCAGGAACGTGTGCGCGAACTCGAGGCTGAAAAGGAGCGTCTCAAGGATAATTACGAAAACGAGATTCGACGCATTCGAGTCGAGCTTGAGGAGGAGCGACAGAACTCCCGCGCAATGGAGGAACGCATCCAGCAGCTCGAGTCAGAGATTGACGGTCTCCAAGTACGACTGGAGCAGAATGTTCCCCCGCCCGAGTCTGCACCTCAGACTCCTCGTCCCAACGGCATGCTGCGACCTTCATCTCCCTTCGGAACTCCGGCTTCCATCCGCGCCAAGGGTGCCATGACCGCGACGCAAGCCATTGACCAACTCTATCATGTCAAGGCTCAGCTGGCCAGCGAGCGCCGCCGCAACCAGCAGCTCTCCGAGGAGCTTGACGGCATGATGTCGGCACTGGAGGCAAAGGCTCCGGAGATGCAAGAGTTGCAAGCCGAGTCAGAGACTCTCCGAGAAGAGATCACACGCATGTCGGAGCTGTCGCAACAAAGCTTCGAGGAACGAGATGTTGCTCGACGGGCGGCGAGAAAGGCAGAGGGCGCACTTGCGACGGCCCAGTCCGAGAACAAGATCATGCGCACTCAGCTACGTGACCTTGGAACCCAGATCCAGATGCTCGTCTTCAACATTTATGCCATCGAGAAGGGCATGGAGCAGCTGACTGATGAGGAGGTTTTCCGCCTTAAGCAGCTGGAGAAGGGCGAGATCACGGAGGAGGCACTGTCTGACATGTCCGACACCCACCAGTTCATCACCCAGAAACTGGTGGTTTTCAAGGATGTTCACTCTCTGCAGGCCAAGAACGAGGAGCTGATGCGCATCACTCGAGAGCTTGCTGAGCAACTCGAGAGCGAGGAAGCGCTTGCTGTCAAGCACCAGGCAAAGGAGGATCACGACATGGTCGAGAAGCTTCAGCGGGAGCTGGTGCACATGACGGAGGAGACCAAGTCCATCAAGACCACAATGGAGAGTTACAAGATGGAGCGAGACATGTTCCGACGACTGTTGCAGCAGCGGGGCGTGAACGGCGATGAGGCATCGATGATGCGTCACTCTCTCGGCGGTGGCCAGCGTCCACCTTTGGCCAGCATCGAAGCGACCGAGCAAACCGAGGCTCTCAACGAAGCGCTCCGCAAACTTCAGGGAGAGTACGATAGCTTCCGCGAGGCCCAGGATGGAGTTCGCAAGGACATGCGTGATCAGATTGACAGCCTGTCATCCGAACGAAACTCATTGCAGACAGACAAGGTGAAGCTGCACGCCGAGACCAGACTTGAGTCGGAGCGACGAGAGATGCTGCACACCAACTTTGTCGCCCTCCAGGGTGAGAATCGTGAGCTTCAGAAGCGGAACCAGTCACTTTCCGAAACCGCTGCCAAGCAGGATATCCGAACCCAACAAGTCGCCGAGGAGCTCATTGAAGCCAGGGGCTTGCTCGATAGCGTACGAAACGAGACGGCCAATCTCAAGGCCGAGAAGAAGCTGTGGAAGGACATCCAGGATCGACTCAGCAAGGACAACGAAAACTTGATAGAGGAGAAGAACCGACTCAACAACCTGCTTGCAACTCAGCAGTCCCTCGAGAACGAGCGTACCAGGGCCGAATCCGAGACGCGACGCAAGGCTCAGTCCAGAATCGAGAGTCTGGAACAGGAACTGAGTGATACCCAGAGGAAGCTGTCTTATGAGGCAGAGGAGACCAAGAAGCTGCAGCTCCGGAAGGAGTACGAGGCGAAGGAGGCCCAGAAGCGAATCGACGAGCTCATGGCCAGCCTGAGCCAGATTCGAGAGGACCACGTTGCCGTCAAGACCAGCCGAGACCATCTTCAAGCTCGTGTTGACGAGTTGTCGGTCGAGGTGAGAAATGCCGAGGAGCGAGCTGGACGTCTTCAGCCTCGACCTACACCAAGACCCGGCACCCTCGAAGTCAGCGAACAGCAGCAGCAGCTCGAGGCTGAGATCCAGGAGCTCAATGTTGAAATTTCTGACCTTAAGCGAGACTTGGACATGGCCAACACTCACCTCGAGAACGCCAAGGCCCAGGCAGAGCAGTTCAGGGAGCTGAGCCAGGCCAACGAGGAGGCACTGGAGGATCTGCGATCGTCCCAGGGCCAGTACCAGCAAGAGATGGAAGCTCTTATCGAAGAGAAGGATTCCAAGGTCAAGGAGCTTGGCCAACGACTTGAGGATGTGTCAGCCGAGCTGTCTCGATCCAACACTGAGTTGTCGAGCCTGCGGGATTCGCAGGGCGAGGTCGCGAGAAGGTACGAAGACGAGAAGACAATCCTGCAGGAGGAGGTCAACCGACTCAAGGAGGAGAGCGCGCGGCACTTGGAGGCTACTCGATATCATCAGCAAGATCTCCGTGCTCAAGCTGAGATTGCCTCCAAGGCTCAGCAGGATTACGAGCAAGAGCTCGTGAAGCATGCCGAGGCCGCCAAGCTTGTTCAACAATTGCGAGTGGAGCACAACGAACTCAAGAGCGAAGCGGCTTCCCTGAGATCTGAGGCAGAGTCTGCCAAAGTTACTCTGGCGCAGAGTGAGAGTTCATGGGAGGATCGTCGCCAACAGTTGGAGCAGGAGATGGCCGAGATCAAGACGCGACGTGAGGATGTCAACTCGCAGAACAAGATTCTTCACCAGCAGCTGGAGACCTTGACTTCGCAGGTTTCAGCACTCCAGCAGAAGCGCAGCGACAACGACGAAAACGAGGACGAGAGAATGTCGCCCGTTCCGCTCGGAGACGCAACCGAGGGTCTGCGTGAACTCAACAGCTACCTCCGACGCGAGAAGGAGATTCTCGAGGTTCAGTACGATCTCAAGGCCCAGGAGTCCAAGCGTCTGCAGCAACAACTCGAGTACACCCAGTCTCAGCTTGACGAGGCGCGCCTCAAGCTCGACCAGGAGCGCACCCAGACTGCCCAGAGTGGCCGGACGTCAATGACACACCAGGACCTGATGGAGAAGTTGAACGAGCTCAACCTGTACCGCGAGAGCAGCATGACTCTCCGTAACGAGAACCAGCAGCTGAAGGACCAGATCACCGAAAAGAACACCAAGATTGAAGAGATGGAGGCACGAATCCACCCACTCGAGGCAGAAATCGACACGCTCAAGACGCAAAAGTCCTTCCTCGATGATGAGATCAAGCAAATCCAGGAGGACCGCGACCGATGGCAGAAGCGCACCGAGGGCATTCTGACCAAGTATGGACGAGTCGACCCTGCTGAAATGGAACAACTTAAGGAGAAGTTAAGCAGCTTGGAGACGGAGCGAGATGCCCTGAAGCAGGGCGAGGAGCCACTCAAGGCCAAGGTGACTGAGCTCGAGACCACTCTAGAGACTGAGCGCACCAACTGGTCAACCACTCGTGGCAGGATCGTGGAGCAAGCCAAGGAGCGATCAAGGAAGCTTACTGGTGAGAAGAATGAAGCCATTCAGCGTGCCAATCATCTTCAGGAGAACTTGGATAAGACGAACGGTGAGCTCGAGGGCGCCAAGAAGCAGGCCGAGGAGGTTGGAGGCCAGAAGACTGAGCTCGAGCGCCAAATCCAAAACTTCCAGAAGGAAGTAGAGCAACTACGACAACAGGCGCAGGCTGCCCAGTCGGCGCCCACACCCGCTCAGCCAGCCGAGGCTTCTGCTTCTGCAGAGGTTGTGTTGCAGCTTGAGCAGCAGCTGGCTGACGCCCGCAAAGAGCTTGAGGCCATCAACAGCCAGAAGCAGGGAGCCGAGCAACAACTGGAGACTCTTCGTGACGAGCTGCGGACCGCTATCTCTGAGCGGGACGAGGCGACCAAGAAGCTGCAAGAGGCAACCGAGGCCGCACAAAGCGCACCCGGTACACAGACGACGCCTCAAGCTGCTCCTCAGACTGGCGAGGCCCCCGAAAAGCCTTCCGACGGCATCTCTGAAGAAGAGAAGAAGGCTTTGGAAGAGAAGGTTACGGCTGCTGAGGCCAAGGCGGCCGAGTTTGAACAGAAGGCGAATGAGGTGGAGGCTAAAATCCAGGGCACAATCAAGGAGCGTTCCGACCGGATGCGGGATACTCTGAACGCCAAACTGAGGGACACCCGAGCTCGCATGGAGGAGGAGTACAAGAAGAAGGATGAGGATCTGAAGCTCAAGTTTGAGCAAGAGAAGCAGATCTGGCTGGCCGAGAATCCTACAACGAAGCCTGCGGCAGATGCTCCTCCCAAGGCAGAACAGACGGAACACCCCCCGGCGACACCCGCCAAGGCCGAAGCTCCCCCCGTGCCAGCGACACCCGCGTCTGTTGGGCCGGCCGATCTGTCCCAGATGGATGATGCTGGTATCCGGCAATTCTTGTCGACCAACCCGACAGTCAAGAACATTGTTGCGGCTAATATCAAGAAGAAGCTGGAGGTGGAGAGCACCAAGCTGAAGACGGAGCTGGAGTCGACGATCAAGAATGAATACGAGTCGAAAATCACATCAGCCAGGGAACAGGCTCAGCTAATGGAGTCTAAGAAGTCGACGTTGCGCATCAACATGGCGGAAAACAAGCTCAGGTCTGCGAATGCCAAGATCGGGGTGGTGGAAAAGGCAGCGTCCGAGACGCCGCAGAAGCCAGTTGTCGAGGTCTGGGAAGTGGCTAAGACGGCACAGGCGCCGCCCCCTCCGGCTGTCGCGAAGGCGGCCGCTGCTCGTACAGGCTCGATAGCCAGCGTCCCTCCATCTCCGGCACCTTCAACACCCATGGCTAGTGCCCATAGGGTCCAGGTTCAGGCGGCGACACCAGCTACGACGGGAGCAAAGCCGGGACAGGCGGCTCAGCCAGCGACAAGCGGAATTCCCCCACCCAAGGCAAGCAATCCGTTTGCTGGCAATGCCGCTGCCACCGACTTGCCGAATCCATTCGCGCCCAAGAGCGAAGGGGGCGCGGCGGCTGCCAAAGAAGGACAGCCGGCGGCACAGGCCCAGCAAGCTCAGCAAGCTCAGCAAGCTCACCAACTGCCAGCGCCGCCAGCACTGCCGCAGAGCCAGCCAACCAGGTCTGGACTTCCCATGCCCCGTAGTGCGGGTCGTGGTGGCAGAGGTGGCACCTACACGCACCCAGGTGGGCGAGCGGCGAGCGGTAGCCAGGAAGGCGGTTCACGGGGAGGCCGTGGAGGACGAGGAGGAGGACGAGGTGGAATGAACCCTGGCGCCAACGATTTCCAGCCTGGGAACAAGCGACCAAGGGGTGACTCAGAGGTGGGAGGAGGAGGAGGAGCGAAGCGAGCTCGCGGGGCGCACTGAAGACGGGACGAGTAATGGATGGAGAATTGGCATGTACAACAAAGAAAATACGCATCCATGTATTGCGACTTGGCATTGAATGCAGACAGAGGATTTGGGACGAGGCACGGATGCAAAGGATGTCGGAAGCATTGTATCTTTTTACCTTTTGGGGCTCCTTGACGGAAAAAAAAGACTATTATTTCCTTGTTTTCTTGATATGAAGGGTTATGGCGAGACAAGATGAGATGAGATGGTGGTGACTGAAGGAGGGTTTGTTCATGTATTATCTAATGCCTGCAGGATCAAGATCAATGGGGAAAATACAAGTTTGGGGTATGTTTGTGTGTATTAATCCAGCTTGCTACAACTTGATTCTTCCATGTGCTGTGCTGAATTCATGAGCCTGTCGAGGCGTGGGCAGTGGTTGTGAAGGTGAGGTGAGATGATTCGCATTCTCGACTGATTCGATTCTATTTGTCTCGCTCATTCTTGTCGTTGCTACGAATTAGAAGTTGAAGACCAGGTTCATCACAGATAGAATCAATGGTATGGAGGTCTGACTTGTATTGTCCTGCGACGTCCCTCTATAGAACTTTGTCTGACCGGCGATGTGAGGGTGTCGGTGTCGGTGATCGGCGCGAATATTTGCCGACGAAAAAAAAGTCGGAAAAATAAAATCGGGGCAGTTTTTACAGATTGACAGTCGGTCCAACTCCATCACAAGAAACGCCGTGGAACCGAATTCTCGACAGCAGGCGTGACCCGACCACAGCGACAGCGACAAGAGACAGAAGGAACGCTTCTGACAGAGGCGACTTCTTCATCATCCGATGGTTCCCCCGGCAAAGAAGCGCAAGCTTCCCACCGCGACCGGCCCCGCCCCGAAGCGATCCAAGAACATCTCGAGCTCCAAGAACAAGGCAAAGAAGGGCGCCAAGGAATCCCGCCGTGCAGTTGACGCGACTTCGCTCGTGTGGACGTCCGTGGGCGAGGATTTCGGTGGTCTCGAGGTGATTGAGGGCGTGGACGTGGTCAAGGATGGGGATCGGGTGCAGTTCCTGGTGGCCGGCGAGACGAACAAGATAACCAACGACGACAACGACGGCGACGACGGCGAGTATGCCGACGAATCTTTTGAAGGGTTTGGCGACGACCCTATGGAGGGCGGGGATCTCGATACCGGCGAAGCTGGCAGTGTTGAAGCTGGCGTGGAGGGCGAGAGGCCTCAAGGGAAGAATGCGAGCAAGGCTGAACGGAAGAAGGAAGCAGACCAAGAAGCCGGCAAGAAGACCAAAAAGCAGCAGCGCAAGCTGGATGCCAGCAAAAACAAACAAGACGAGCAGCTGGTCAAGACCCAGAAAGTCGTACAAAAGTCCTCTGCACGGGGGGGCAACACGTTTGACGCGCTGGCCGACGACGAGGACCAAGAAGGCGACGTCGACGTGGCGGCCTGGGTTCCTCTGAACCTGTCGCCGCAGATTCTTTCTGCCATTGCCAAGCTTGGGTTCACGAAGCCGACTCTGATCCAGAAGAAGGCGATTCCCGAGATTGTGGCCGGTGAGGATGTCATTGGCAAGGCGCAGACGGGTTCGGGAAAGACGCTGGCTTTTGGCATTCCCATGGTTGAGCGGTGGTTGGAGTTGCATGAGCAAGGTGTCGAGAGGAAGGGACCGATGGCTGTGGTGCTCAGTCCGACGCGTGAGTTGGCCAAGCAGCTGGGAGACCATCTCAAGGCACTGTGCGATAGCCTGCCGAATTCGCCGTACATGTGTGTTGTGACGGGCGGACTGAGCATTCAGAAGCAGCAGCGGCAACTGGAGAAGGCGGATATCGTCATTGGAACGCCGGGACGTCTGTGGGAGGTTCTCAGCGGAGATGCGGCGCTTCAGAGCAGCTTTTCCAAGATCAAGTTTCTGGTCGTCGACGAGGCGGATAGGCTGTTCAAGGTTGGGCAGTTTAAGGAGGCTGAGGAGATCATCGGCGCTCTGGATGGAAAGAGGCCGAGTGATGACGCCGACAGCTCTGATGAAGAGGACGAGGACGAGGAAGAGGAGGAAGATGATGAGCGGAGCGCTCGACAGACGCTCGTGTTCTCGGCCACGTTTGACAAGGACCTTCAGACCAAGCTGGCAGGCAAGGGCAAATCTAAGGGGGGCGACGAGGAGAAGATGGCGTATCTGATGAAGTGCCTCAAGTTCAGGGGCGAGCCCAAGTTTATCGACGTCAACCCCGTGAGCCGGATGGCCTCGGGTCTGAAGGAGGGACTCATCGAGTGTGGCGCCATGGAGAAGGTGAGTTGTCAACACTGCAAGATATGGAGGATGATGCTAACTTTTATTCAGGATCTGTATCTCTATACTGTTCTCATTCTTAACCCTGGACGACGCACTCTGGTGTTTACAAACTCCATCTCTGCTGTCCGTCGTCTCACGCCTCTTCTTCAGAATCTCAACATCACAGCACTGCCCCTTCATTCACAGATGGCGCAAAAGGCGCGTCTTCGTTCGCTTGAGCGCTTCACGGCGGCGCGCAACTCGGTCCTCATCGCCACTGATGTCGCGGCTCGTGGTCTCGATATCAAGGAGGTGGATCAGGTGCTGCACTACCACGTCCCACGCTCGGCAGATACGTACATCCACAGATCGGGTCGTACGGCGCGAGGCGAGGCGAGCGGCGTCAGTGTCATCCTCTGCGGGCCCGATGAGGTTATCCCCACGCGGCGACTTACGAGCAAGGTACATGCGAAGCGCAGTGAGGGCACCAAGCGGGAGCATTTTATCCAGACGCTCCTGCTTGATCGCAAGATTCCTTCGCGGCTGAAGCCTCGTGTGGATCTGGCCAAGCGCATCGCGGACTCGGTGCTCGCCAAGGAGAAGGCGCACAGTGACGATACATGGTTGCGTAACGCGGCTGACGAGCTTGGAGTTGAGTATGACTCGGACGACCTGGAGGCTGTCAATGCGTCTGGCGGGCCCCGGGGCGGACGCGGAGGAGGCCGACGGAGAAAGGAGCAGGAGGCCAAGGGCCTGACCAAGGCCGAGATTGGGGCGCTTCGGGCGCAGTTGAGAGAGGACCTCTCGCGGAGGGTGAACTTGGGTGTGAGCGAGCGGTACATCACGGGAGGTAGGGTAGACATTGGAGCGTTGCTGAAGGAGGGGGAGAATGGCGGAATGTTTCTGGGGGGGATGGATGGGTTGGGGTTTGATCTGTAAGGGGTGAGAGTGAGAAGTGGTGATGAGTGGTTTTTGGTGTTGAAGAATAGACAGGCCAATAACTATTATTGGTTGAGCCATCATCTGTTAAAAAAGAACATGTTTACTCTGGCTTCTCTCTTACTCGGCCTTTTTTGGTCGAATCTCTATGCAAGCATCAAGAGGAGGAATGATTGTCGCCCCCATCCATTGAGGTTTGGGTCGTTGATCAATCGTCTTGATGTCGTAGTTGAGGAGGAGAGCAGCCATGATGAGCTTGAGTTCGTGAGCGACAAAGAAGCGACCGGGACTGGAAGATAACAAGGTTAGTTACACGGTATTATATCGTCAAGCATATGGTAAAGTATACTCACCATGCATGTCGTCCGTGGCCAAACGCCAAATGTACATCACTCGTCGTCACCATGCCCAAACCCCTCGCCTTGATCCCCTCCGTCTTCTTCTCCTCCTCCCTGACTCTCGAGTACCGCCAAGGATCATAACCCATAGCACCCTCGTAGATATCCTCATCGTGGTGCGTCCCCTGCAGATTAACCGTCACAAACGCACCCTGGGGAAGCGTCCATCCGTATTCTGGATTGTAAAGACCCTCGGGGGCTGTGACTTGTCGCTCAATGAGGTTTGCGGCAAAGTTGCTCAGACGCTGCGACTCGCGGATTGAGGAGTCGACGCGGAGGAGGCTTGCTAGGGCTTGTTTCGTCCAGTTTCCTTGGGAGGGTTTGTGGGTGAGTATTTCCTCGCGTAGAGTGTCCATCACATTATCCGAGGACGAGAGGAAATCGAGCATCCACGAGTGTCCGGTTAAAACTGTCGTGTGAATAGCTGCAAAGTTGATCGGTAGTAAACGCTTGGATATCACGACCGGATCAAGCTCAAACGTCTTTCCTTCTGCTGTAGCGAGTCGTATATCCCACGTTATAAAGTCCTCAGGCGGATTCCAGTTCTTGAGCTCAACGTCTCCGGCGTCTTTGCGTCGCATCTTGTGCAGCCGGTCTTCAATGATGGGGAGGACACGACGGGATGCTGCGCGCCAGTGGATGTAGTTGGGGATTGTGAGGAGACGACCTACGATTGGATGTAGGATTCGAGGAAAGGCGTGTAGGAGGAAGCTATTCCTGACGACGTCATCTGTAAAACGAACCATGGATTGTAAGAATACGTCGTCGCGACATGTTGGTTCGCCGATGAGAAGACGGTTTGTAACACGAGGCACGACATCCATCCACAGTTGCCAAAGATTAACCCTCGTGTAACCCCCACCACTTAAATCCAGAGATTCTCTGACAGCGGCGTTTACTTCATCTTCGACCGAGGGGATGACCGAGGAGAGGTGACGGGCTAGATACTTGTGCACGACGCGGCTCCCAAACGGTTCCTCTGCGAGACGGGCGCCGAGAAAGTTGTACTCTGTGTAGAGGATCTTGTCGTGCGCTTTAGAAGCAGAGAGGACGCGGTCGGGCTGGTCCATCATCCAGGGGATTTGAGATCTTGGGAGGATGACGTCGGGGGGACGAGATATAGGAGCCGGTGCGATAAAAGGGAGACCATTCTTGCCATACTAATAATATCTGTTAGGTGTGTTGCATGAATGTGAAAAAGGAAAGTATATATGCCTTTTTGTAGCCTTGGTCTATCCATGTCTGATGCTGCGTAAAGTACGCAAAGCTATTCCGAATCTTGACGAACCAACCGCGTGATCCGAGAACGGGAATATCTCGAGGATAACGTGGCTGACGCGCCGAGTCTACCATGAAGGAGACGACGAGGAATACCAAGCCGTACAGCAAGAGCCGAGGCAAGTCGATAAACTCCATGATTTACAAACAACAAGACAAGAGTTGAAAGGTGAGATTGCAAAAAAAGAAAAAGCTGACATGGCGGAGGAGGAGGATGACGAGGAGGGCTTCATAATATTATAAAGCCCTCTCTCTCCGTCTGACATCTGACATGGGGGAAGATAAAACATGCGACGTCTCAGATGAGCTGCAACGAGTAACAATGACGATGCTGACAATTCCATCGGCCCTGATGGCGTCGAGTGCCCCCGTTGAAGCTTCTAACCGAGCCCCCCCGCTAGCGATTGATGTTCAACAGGGGTGAGAGGGATCTAGACTCAAACTGTATTCAGTGGGGGCCGGGGGGGAGAAGTTGTCTCTATTCTCATTCTCAGGTATGGTCAGCAATAGATAAGATAACTTGTCTCTTATCAATCAGCTATTGACAAGGTAGGATGTATATACCCGATCAACTATAGGCCTTGGGGGCTATTAACTTGGCTATATCTAATGTGCATTGCATCCCTTCTTGAACCAATGACCTCCCTCCATCTATATCCCTCTCTACCATTATAAAAGAAACAACCAGACAAGAAACACTCATTAAACACTCGCCCATGGCAAGAACAAACTTGAACTCGATCAACCCAAAGGCCGTGCAACAACATGTAGTCACCCCTCTAGGTTCTGCTCAGATGACAAGCTCTCCAGCGTCGCCGCCCTCTTCTTCCGTCCACCAACCTTGACCAGCTCGAGTCCATTCTTGATAGGCTCATCCCCCCTCAGAAGCAGTCCAATCTCTCCTGGATGGAACCAGTTCATCCACACCAACACAATCAGCATCAGCAGCCCGTCAAACACAAACACCCACACCTCGCTGCGCATCAAGTGTCCGTCGTTGCCCTCGATGAACTCGATCACTCGGAACAGACTCCGGACCCAGATCAGCACGCCCGTCACGTACAGGGTGATGAGGTATGTCTGCCATCGCACTGAAGGGTCGGTCGATTTGACTGTCGGTGCCAGTCTCATTCGTCGGTGGAAGATGGCGCTGGTGACGATGAAGCAGCCAAAGAACAGGAGCTGCACAAAGAGACCGCCGATGATGACGTTTTGTCCAATCTTTTGGAGATCCTCGTTGACCGCCATGAGGCCACCACCTAAAAGAGCAGGGTTAGCTTCACCCTCAAGGACCTCCATGACAAGAACATACCCGATGATTGAAGCAGCAGAGACGCCACATCGCCAAACACAAAGATCTTGGTGAGCCAACGTCGTTGGATAATCGCATGGTGTTCGCCCTCGGTCAACAGAATGATTCGCCCCAAGATCATGTAGATGGACGCTGCCATGAGTGCCGGCGCGATCAGGATCAAGACGTTCTGCATAATGTACGGGCCCATGGACCAGCATCCGGGATCCTCCTTTGCGTTTAGTATTCGGCCGATGTATCCTATAATCTCAGCTAGAGTAAGTCAGTATAAATCGCCCTTGGTCCTGTATCATGGCCATGTTGCGCTCAAAACATACCACATCCGCCCGACACCAAGGCCGTCAGATACCAGGTCCGTGTCCGAAAGATCTGAAGCATGTGCAGTATTGTCGACACGGAGAAAAGAACGACAAAGACGATGTTGGCCTCCATCGAAGGTTCGAACCGGTAGAACGCCCAAACGGCGTCCTTGTAGTTGGCGTTGCAGCGATCCATGGCTGGTTGTCGATGCCCTGTACTGTTGTGCCTCAGATCGACAAAGGAGAAGCCACGATAGACTGCTCGCGAAAAGAAACAGACAAGATTAAGATGGAAAAAGTGTCGCTGGCCCCAGATCCATCCTCCATCTTCAATGTGGGCGCGCGTTCCCTTTATGGACCGACAGCTCTGCCAAGCCCAAGCTTGCCTTTCTCTAGTTGCGCGTCCCTTTCTCGTATATCTCGGAAACGCCTCGTTCCCTCGCTTCCCTAAGAGATGTCACACCTGCTAAGACAGCGCAGCGGCTCGTCTGCATGCAAGACCGTTTCCTCGGACCATGCTACGCTCCACTGGCCTCAGCTTATTCCCCATCTTGTCCAGGCGACAGGGGTTTGTTGAATCATCCTTTCCGTATGAGGACTAGCGGGTCCGAGTACGCGGTCCGAGAGTCTTTTCCGAGTATTCGCTTCGGCTTCGCTCCTCTTCGCATTCCTCCTCCACCTCGACACGGCATGTCCATGTCGAGATCCTCGTAAACTCGGGTATTATTCATCCATCCTCGCTCATCCTCATTTGTTTGTTTGTCTTGTCTCAATCTCTCTTCTTGGTTCGCTTTCCTGCTTGTTTTTGTGCGAATCCGCGGGTCCAGAGCCGAACAAACAGCATGACGTCGCGAAGAACTCACACCAAGTCGCGGACTGGCTGCATAAACTGTAAGCGCCGCAAGGTAAAGGTATGCAACTGCATCATATCCCACATCATGGCGTCGCTCCATTCTCTTTCTTCCCAAAAAGCCCTGAGTGTCTTGAACCCGGGCCTGCCGCCAAGAGTGCCGGCTGATGTTGACGACTTGATAGTGCGATGAAGCCCGTCCTGCTTGCTTCCACTGCAAAAGACATGGCGTTACGTGTAGCTTGTCCAGCTCCAGCTTCAGCGCTGCTGAATCTCCAATCGATCTCGGCCGTGGTATGCACTCGGCCCAGCTCCCAAACCTGACGCCTTCGACCATGGATAGCCACCCCGAGGATTCCTCTGTCGGTTTCGTCAACTTGGGCCATCCAAGCCCCTCAGATCAGATGGCTCCGTTCCCTCCGCAGGAGCTCTGGGCCCGTGACTGTGAGCTCATGCACCACTACTGCACCGTGACCTCCCATACTCTGTCCGTCCGCAAGGACATGGTGCACGTTTGGAACGTCGCTATTCCCCGGTTAGGTTACCAGAATCCCTTTGTCATGCATGGAATACTTGCCATTGCTGCCGCCCATAAAGCCTATCTGCTCCCCGCCAGCCGGAGGATCAATCTGCCCCTGGCCGACTATCACCAGACACTGGGTTCAGAAGGTTATCGCCATCAGCTGCAGAACTTTGACTTGTCAAATTGGATGCCCGTATTTGGATTTGCGTCTGTCGTGGTCCTTCACATGCTGACCCTTCCAACGCGCATGGAAAACCACACACTTGAGTCTCCCCTCACGAACCTCCTCGAGCTCGCCAACCTCCTGAGGGGTATCAAGACCACTCTGCAGCCCATCATGTCTCGCGTTGTGAGGACCGAGCTCGCTCCGGTTGTCTATGGTGTCTGGCTTCTTGAATCTGACGAGAAGGTGGAATCGTAAGTATATCGCTGCGCGTTAGTCTGCTTGATCAGCCGAGTTAACAACAACCAGCCGCCCACCCCTCGACAATTCCCTCCTGCCACCAGATACCTGGGAAGCCCTTCGAAGACTCCGCGCTTTCCAAGAGGCTGATATCCCCTCGGGAGGTCTTAGCCATTATCTGCACGCCGTCGAACAGTTGGAAACCTCTGCCAAGATTTTTGCCTATGCCGGTGCGTACGCAGAGACTGGAGCTGCCCTCTTCTGGCTGTATACCGTCGACGACAGTATCTTTATCGACCTCAGTGCCCAGAGACCGCATGCCCTCCTCCTTTTTGCTCATTTCCTCGTACCTATGGCAGCGCTCGAGAGAAACTTTTGGTACTTGAGGGGTTGGGCCCGACAGGCGATGGTCATACTGGAAGACGGTTTGGTTGGCCAGCCAAAGTTTCTAGAGTTGTTGCAGTGGCCCAAGGAAAGGATTTCAGAGGTTATTGCATGGACGTAGGCGGGCTCAGAACTCGAAATGGTATTTCGTTTGGCTCGCCTAGATGCCTCTCTAGGACTGTTACAAGGCTGAGGAAGCCGTGTTCAGGCTCCAATCAGAGTTCCTGATCCATGGTAGTATACTCGTTGCTCGTCGATATCAGTGGCACTGGATCCCAGGTATCTGTGGTCAGGTTCTGCACCATTCGTCGATATGCGTCCTGACGAGCTCGAGAAGGCTGCTCCGACATGTCCAAACTGAACGAGTCTCCAACCTGATCTGGTCCAGACTCGTCGTGATCGCTGCCCGCAATGTCACAAAAACTCCGCTTCCGCTTGGGGGAGCCAATTCTTGGCTCAGCCAAGTAATCTTCGGGCGCGCTTGCTGACGGGGAGGCTTCGCGAGCCTGCGACTGGCGTCCTGCCTCTGGGGCTGGAACTGCCCTCGATTTATCTAAAGGCTCTGATGCATCTTCTGACAAAGCCTCTGATGCTTGCGACATCTGGGACTGATGCTCGGCCCCAGTCGCCACATAGATTGTGGACTGGGTACCTGCGAGAGAACTCACAAGCTCCGCAGGGACGGTATCCGGGCGACGAGATGGGCTTCCAAGTGCACCGCGGGTGCTGTCGTGTTGATAGATGGCCTGCGCCTCACCGATAGGGGAGCTTGGAGGAGGAGAGTTTGCCGTGGTCTGGCTGTCGTGCGGTTGAGTTAGATTGTTCAACGCATATCGTTCGGCAAAAGACTGCATGATAGCATCATGATCGAATTTATCTCCGGAGCAGAGGCGCCCAAAGAGAGACGCAATTGTGGTCCCTGGATTACCGAGGTCAGCGACGCTCTATGGAGTTTTCAGATTTGATTACCATTTTTCATCCATTCCGTGGGACTAACGGTACACGGCCAAACATCTTTCGGCCGAAAGGTCTCGACGAGATGGCAAAGCTCCGGATACGAGGAATGCCTGGAGTAGGGGAAATGAATTGTTTTGGGCAGCTCGGCTTGGTTCGTCACGTCTTCAGCGACAGGCTTCTTGGAGTTGTTCGCCAGCCTTTCTGCAAGCATAAGGACAATCTCTTGTGCGGAATGGTTGTCCAAGGAGGTGATGTCCCAGTCAAGGGGGATGTTTCTCCCGGTCGAGACGGCTTGTGTCAAGATCTCCTTCAATGCTTGGACTGTGTCTGTTGACAGTGTATTGGACGAAAGGACGCTGTAGACTTGGTCAGCTAGCTCAAATTGAAGGGGCACATACGAACAGGTTTACCAAAGTAGCCAAACTGGCTTGGTCCAGAAAATCCAGCTCTGCCTCTCGTTGGAGGTCATCGCCCCCTCCTCCGACTCCAACTTCGGCCAGTTGCTGCCCAGTCGGGAGGTGGGCGATGATGGGCTGGATAGTTACTGTGGACGGTCGTCGCGCCGCCTCACACATGGCTCCCTTCTCGCAGCTGTGCAGTCGAACATTCTCGTTTGGCGTCAAGCACCCTTGATGTGGTGTGTTCCCGCACATGTGGCCTGTCAAGGCTGGTGATTCGGGAGTAAGGTGGACGTCTGAGCTGAAGCGTGCTTCCGATGACCGGGACTTGAGAGAACCATAGACGCGGAGTTTGTAGTCATCAACGTGGATCTATAGATGTTAGCGGTATGTGACAACACTCGGTGTCTACCAAAGTTACCTGAGACTTGAGAGCCTTGGATAATGCCACCCAGACATCTTCATACCCGTAGGTCCACGCTTGAAAGTGAAAAACGGTGTCGCTGGGGTACTTGGCTACCTTTCGTAGTAACTCGGCGATACCTTGAGCCTTGGTCTGGAAGGGCACATCCTCGATGAACGATGTATCCAGGTAGATTTTGTCAAGCGTCTTGAGACCTGAGGTGTACTCGACGAGGTTGGGGTTCCGGGATATGGTGTTGACAAACCACGGTTCGCTCCGGATATCGCCTGTATAAAGAACGGCTTTGTTGTCGCTCTCGATTACTGGGATATTGCGTGAGGAAGAGTTACAAGGTAATCACAAGCCAAGATGGGACTTACAAAACATGACAGCGCCGGGGCAATGATTGGCGTCGAACAAGGTCACCTGAATCTCGCAACCAGGACGGAGCTCGATAGTGGTCGGGGTTTCTAGAGGCAGCGGTTTCTGAAAGCTGTCAGTAGTGCACTAGTGCTGGGAAAGCTGGGCATACTAGGACCCTGCTGAGATGCTTGTAGGTCTGTTGCCTGGCCTCCAAGACGCCCTTGGCATAGTTGATCCGGCAGGGGTAGCGCTCCAGGCGAAGAAGGATCTCTCGAGTGGCAGCCGAGCAATACACGCTGAGGTATGTAAGTAGATTGATGCAGGAATGCATGAGATGGTACGAACAATGGAGATCGCAGGCTCTCTAAGCCAGCGAGATGATCGCTGTGGACGTGGCTCAAGAAGCAAGCAAGAGGCGGTTGGACATCGGCATTGTGACGGAAGAAGTCGACTACAAGGCATTAGCATGCTGTAGCGAAGCAGCTTTAAGTCCCATCATCTTGAAGGTCGTTCGTACTCCGTATGTCTGGAAACTCAGACACGATGCCGTTGAAAGTCGACATGGTGATGGGAGACGCGTAAAATGGAGCACGTGGGAGAAGGGACGGGATCTCAGAGACAAAGACAAGAATGATTAGAGCGCACGGATCCTAGAACAAGATGAATCGGGGGTATCATGGTAGATTATCACTTGTTGTTGGACAGAGATTGAGGTTGTTGAGGGTTGGTTACGCCAACTCCGTCTCAAGGAAGGAGAACAAAGTCCCGTGCGAAAGGACCTGGCTCTGCACTGTATTTTAGGCCCAGGTGACTTTCCTGACGCGCTGGCTTTTGTATGACAGGGGATAAAGATGGGGCGCCACACAGTGTGGAATATTTCATCTCTCACACGGGTCTGTGCTGCCTGGACCTGCGGTGAGCCACCGTTCAACACCAACACAAACATCGTCACTTACACAGCCCAGGTCCTCAAATCGACAACCCCCGACCAAACAAGAGAGAGACCCGGGAAAACCTATACCGACCATTTCTTGGAACATATATACAACCTCAGGATCCTCGCCTCAACGTGCTGTTCGCCAGCCACCTTCATAACTGCCTCTTGTCCCCAACCCGAACACATACGACCACATCTGCCAGAAAACTCGGAATCCCGTCTGATCTCCCATCGATAACCTGGCAAGAGTTGGATTAGTAGCTAGGTCGGTGACGACTAGCGAATCCCCAATGTTGTATGTTTTTTTGATACATTTATTTTTGCTTATTTATGTTCTTGACACTCTCTCGGTACTGTTATTCCACGCACGCTGTGTGCATTAACAGGCCCTCCTTTCCAGCCGTGATTTCCAGCTTCACCCCCTGAGCCACAAAGTATACATGTCCTTCCGACAGCTCAAACACATCACCATTCCCCTTGATTGTTGCACTTCCTTTCGTCGCGAGTAGTACAGCTGGGCCACTTTCACCCAAAACCTCCCGCTCACCAGCACCCAAGTCTGTCGCCAACACATTGAACTCGCTCGTCGGTGGTCTGAAAATGTTTGTCCTTCCCTCTTTACTCCGAGAATAAGCCTCTGCTTGAAGAACCGTCTGCGTCTTGGTTGTGGGCTCCCACTCCAAGACCGAGCAAAACTCATCCACGTTATCGCGGTCTGCCTTGGGACAGAAGCCAGTGTTGAGGACATTGTCGGAGCGTGCCATGCACTCGATGATGTCGCCCGTAATGTACGCGTGGATGCCGCCAGCGGGAATGTAGATGACTTCCCCTGGTTGGAGGAGCATGTAGTTCATGCATAGAAGACCGACCAAGAGGCCCGGATCTGTTGCAGGGAATTCGTCCTCGAGGCGTTTTGAGACTTGCGGAATAGCAGAGTTGAGACCAAGGAATGCAGAGTCGGGGAGTTCCCTGATGGCCTCAAACATCTTCTTGATATCCTCGTCGGAAGACTTGAGGATGGTCTTGACGACTTGGCGCAGGCCCTCTTGGCTGAGCTTCTCGTCCGCGACAGTCGCGCCGCCAGCAACTAGCAAGTGCCTCAAGGGCTTGTGACGCAGCACATCCACAATAGCTTCCACAGGCTTGAAGCCGCAGAATGCCTCGAATTCGGTGAGCGCTAGAGCGATCTCGGGCTTGTGATTTGAGTCTGTGAATGAGTCGGGGTCTTCCTTGTGCTTTATGCTCGAAAACTCCTTGTTGGGATGTACTTGCAAAGGCAGCGCTTTCGCAATGGATAGGACCTTGGGGAGGTATGGGAGCTTCGTGTGACCAAACTTTGAGGTGACCTTTTCTCCAAGAAGCTCCTTTGGATGCCGGTCCAAGACATCTTGAAGATCCTCGCCTGTGCTGGCGACGTAAGAGGGCAAGACGGGATAGGTGCCCATCCACATCTCGGCGTATGGTGTGCCCTCATCAATCGTAAAGTCCTTCTTTCCGTCTTCCTCCCATCCTGGTGTCTTTGCGCATAGTCGCGCCGCCAAAGAGTCGGATCCTTGTTTGCCCCATGGGTATTGGTTACAACCGCAACGAAGCTGGTAGAAGGGAGCTAACGGTGTCGACATTTTGGAAGAAGCTGAAGAAAGTATTGATGTTGAGTTTAGAGAACATGATGAAAGGCCAAGGTTGAAATATGACTTGAAATGGCAGATGCGGGTCAGTTCGTCATCCTTTCATCACTGTCGTTGACGTCAGGCAAGATCAATGATCATCGAGATCGATGAAATCAAGAAAGCTGGGCGCCGAGAAGAAGGCAATGGTGATCTGGCTTGGCTGTTAAACATGGGGCTACCTGTTTTTTCGTCTCCATTGCAGTGCGTGCTCATAGTGAAGACTACTGGCGCTTGAACTCGTCAGTCAGCCTGCATGCAGAAGCCTTCCCCGCTCTTGATGATGAACTCATGATTAGCATTTCTCATAATGCCTGCGAGTTTACCCAGATGTCTTTCAACAAGAACATAGACTGGGCGCCCGGCCTGGGAAGCCCGGCGAAGCATGCTTCTGGCCGGCGGCCGGGTTCATGATTGTCTTCCGGACCCGACCGGAGGTGACCTCCGGACTTGGTCCACATTTCCCTCGGCGCGGTCCGAAAACAACGATGTTGCTGAGACTCTCACGGATTTAACTGTCGCCCCCCCCCCCAGTACCAGAAGACATTTGAAATGGAAGACTTGCTGCCATTCCTCTTATTCTGTTTATCTACAATTACAGTTTACTATATGTACATGGAATGATGTCAAGCCACCGTGTCTATCGCTGTTCAACGGTGATAGCTGCACCACATCTCAACAATCCGGTATGGTGTAGTGGCTAACATTTCGCGCTCTCATAACCTAAGGGACCAAGTACCGCGGAGCCCAGGGTTCGATTCCCTGTACCGGAGAAATTTTCTTTTTGCCGCTCTGCCTGGGCGATATCTCTTTTTGCCAGTGTCCGTTTAGATCAACACTCTCGCGTCGGGTGGCCCAACTGGGGTTTTTTTAGAGGCACTGGGAGTACCACTGGTTGTGCTGTTTGCAGGTTCCTGACTGGCAGCAGGTTGCGCCCGTGAAGCTCTGGCCGCCGCATTGTCCGTAGAGGGTGGCGCACTATCAAGTGTGAGCTGGTGAAGTAAGAGTTGCTGTTGAAGTGGGACTTACGTTTGATCCAGAGCCAGAGTCAGAACCAGAGTCGGAGCCGGAGCCGGAGCCGGAGCCGGGCTGAGGCGTCACTGGCGTTGAGCTCTGGACAGGCTCACTCTGAGCGGGCTGGCTTTGCGCAGGCTGGCTTTGAGCGGGCTGGCTCGCTGCAGGCTGGCTCGCTGCAGGCTGGCTCGCTGCTGGCTGGCTCGCTGCTGGCTGGCTCGCTGCTGGCTGGCTCGCTGCTGGCTGGCTCGCTGCAGGCTCAGTCTCAGTCTCAGTCTCCTCCTGGTTGTTGCTGCTATCACCACCACCCGAAGACGATCCCCCAACAGTAATCGTAGCAGAGCCACTGCTAAAGTATCCCTCAGTAGCCATGATCATGTAGTCAAACGACCCAAGCTTAAGCCCAGCCTCGGCCCACGCGTCAAAGTGGTTGCCCGTCGTGATGCTGCCGCCGACGCGCTTCTCCCGTCGCACCGACCAGTACTGCTGGAAGGTCTGGGTGCCCTCGATGGACGGCGCGTTGGTGCGCGTGCTGACGTAGATGTCGTAGGTGCCGCCGTCGCTCGTCACCTCGCCCTTCTTCTCACCGCCGCTCGACGGGTTGTAGGTGCCGAACGACTCGACCACGTAGTACTCGATCAGGGGGCTCTTGGTCCAGCCGTACAGGGCGAGGTAGCTGTTGCCCTCGGGGCTGTAGGTGCCCGAGTACTCGACGGTTCTGGACGTGTTGGTATGGGTCTGCAGGTGAGAGAGAGTATGGGAACTTACCGTCGACCACCGGGGTTGTATCCCTTGCCGCCGACTAAGTTGCCTCCGTCGGACCACTTGACGCTGTATTCGCCGCCGGCACCGTTGGTGTATGTCGCGTCAGCCCCACCATCAGTCCACCAAGAGTAGTAGAATCTGGAAACATGTCAGTACAAACTCCAGCGTTACAGTCAGTTTGCTTACCCATCGTGGGTTCCGGTGCTGCTTGGAGTTCCAGCTCTCTTGGAGAACGGCACCGCACCCGGAGCGGACAAAGCCCCAGTCGCAAGGGTCAACCCTGCGAAAAGAAAAGAGAAAGCAACCATGTTGAAAAAGAATGAAGGATTATTTTTTGAAATGAACGAAAGGATAGTTAGTTTGTTTAACTTGGAATGGAAAATCGCAATGCAGAAACAGAGGGGCCAGTCAGTGGGAAACGCGCCCCTTTTCATACAAAGACTTGTTTCCCCATAACAGCCAATACTATCGACGGGAACTCAGGGATAATTGGATAAACGCCTGTCAGGAACTCTCCGGCCGTCGCATTGACTAGACCGGGGCACAAGAAACAGGCCTGAAACAAGCACCGCGTGGTTGGTCCCTGTCAGTCGCATCGGGCCATCGCAAATGAAAGGGGATCGACCCCACGAATTTTCCGTCCGCTCAGTCAACGTCTTGGCTCCTCGTTAGCGTTTCCGACGGATAAATATGGTGCTGTCACCTGCGGCTCGGTCGATGGGCCTGATGATTTTCAGCTGCGCAACTGAGTGTGGTGCTGAAGTGCATGAGTCGCTACTCGGTTTGTCGCAAGGCGTTCGGTAAGAGGCAGATATCCTCGAGATTTAAGACATGTGTGGGCTGAGAGCAGGAAGGTATAACAATAACGAGGCCTATATTTCGTGCGACTGGTTTCTATTCTCATGTGTCTTGAACTTGGCAATGTCCGATCATGAATGTCTCCCCTAGCACTCGTGCCAGCACCTACATGGGTAGTCCTGCCCAGCCCCTAACCTTAATTCCAGTCAGTTCTAGACCATGCCTAGAACCTCTCAGAAGGTATAGTTTCAGCGTTATATTGTTGTTGGTTCAGCCACTTGCCTTGACTCTTGTCATTCGGTAAAGACAGAGAGCATTGGGCAAAGTACCAATTCCCCACAATGCTTGCGTTAAACCCAATGCCACATAACAGCCATAGCAAGGAAACAATGAGAATGCTTTAAATTTATCCAGATACCTGGGTTCGACGAGGGTTGCGAGTGTCGTCCCGTTGGTAATCATCAACAACAACCTGAGGGGCTGTCCCAAGAACTCTTACCCATCCAAAAGCCTTTCAGAGCCGTCATCGACTCAAGCCATCGGAACTTCGGAAGAGCATGGCATTCTAGCTTAAAGAAAACGCTGCGTTATTAATTACCGATATATTCTCACCCATGATAGGTCTGTCGCACTGAAAAAGAATTAGCCTCGAGTCCTTTATCAGAGACAGAGATGGTGTTTACGAACCGTAGGGCTTGCGACATTCCACCACATCGCTCGCCCAACACGACACATGGCAGGACAATGTCAAGATGTAGTTCGTCCCTTGGCTAAATCGGAGGTGCCGATCTGTAGCCGCCTGGTCTACTTCGGTCTATGTGTAAACTGGACACTAGAAGGAGATGTAAACACGCCAGTTGTAAGTCACAATTCTCTTCCACGCCATGCCCCGTAGTGTCAAGTATTCTACCACTGAACGATCTCAGAAGCACCGTGGATTTAGCAGGATATCTCTAAACGCCTCAGGGTATAGTAGGAGGGGGAGGAATGGTTGTTGTAGTCGCGGTTCGCCGCCCGCACGCTGTGGAGCAGCTGGGACTCATAGTCGATGCTTGACAAGCCGGAGACTGAGTAGAGAGGATCTCAAGCCTCGAGGGAAGGGAGATGGCAGAATTGAGAACCTCATCCTGTAAGCGCAGTCGAAGAACTGCGGGAGATACATAAAACCCCTGTAAACGGAAATGAGCAAACCCAAATGAAATTTCATCTGGTCTAGGTACTGATGGGCTTAATATCTCTGACACAACCAGAGAGAGGCTGGGTAGCTTGCGCTTATGGCGACTGAATTATTAGCCGTTAGGCAACTCAGGCTGCTTTGACCCTCGATCGGCCTTGTGACCTCTGTTTACTTGGGTCCCCGGTCTTGGAATATCTGGAAGGGTTGGTCGAGTCAGAGACTGAATGGGCCTTGTTCGGCAACGTTGATAGGCGTGAAAGCGTCGACACTCTCCAAGAGCTAGCCAAGGCGCTGGACGTTTCCTTAGTTCAATATGTACCAATTGCTATAACAAACCTCTATTGGCACTTCTAGAATATCAATATCCCTCTGCGCTCAACCCAGACGTCCTCACTTCCGCACACCATTCAACCTCTCTGGTGGCTTCTCCCCAACATACAACAACACCCTACCAAAGTCAGCTTGCATCCAGACAGCCGATATAAAAGCAACACTCACCATGAAATCCTCCAGTACGGCTTCCCGTTCAGCCGCTTACACATTCCCCGGCTACCATCGTTATCAGGCGCCACGTCGGCAGAGCACCACCCGTCGTCGGCAAAGGTACGTGACTTTTCGCGAAAGAGCTTTGCGGCGAGGGTCTTGGCTAGACCGCGGCGGCGATAGGCCTCCTGGGAAGATTATTCAGCTAGTTTTACTCTGTTGAGTTGTCTAGGACGTACCTCGCAGTGAAGGCTAACCAACGAGCCATCGAAGCCTAATTGGTTAGATTTGTGTGTCGAGAGTGCTTGATTTGCAACTCACCTAGAAACGCCCATGATATAGGTGTCCCATCATCGAGTTTGATCACCAAGCTCGGCATCCGGCTCAAAACATCACTATGTCCAAATTAACCATCTACTCCCGTTTACCACCAACGCAACTTACACTGTCCGTGGAATATCTGTTCTGGATACGACAACCCGGCAATCATCCTCGTTGGCAGTTCCCCAGTTTAATCCATCTGGAAGCTTGGCTCCATCGTCTGGGATGTCTTGATACTGGAAAAGCCACTTGTCGTAGGCTCCCGTTTCCCGTGGCTCAACCCGCCCCGTCTTTTCCAGCAGGACACGTACCGAGTCGTGGAGGGTTCCCAGCAAAACGGCACCGGGGTATGCAAGTTCCGTGTTGTATACCTTGGCGATCTCGACGGCTTCGTCTACTAATCTTGCGAGCTGTCTCTCATAGACGATGATTTCCTTAATGTCTGGTTCGTTGGACTTCTCCACTGTCGAGTACACCCACATCTGTGTATCTGGGCCGCCCCCGATATCAAGATATGCCACAGAGAACCTCTGTGGTGGTGACTCGCCCTCAAGGCTCCCATGCTCAGAGACGAAAATGATTCTGGTAGTCTTGGTTAACCCGCCCTCAAACTTGGCAAAGTGCAGCCGTCGCAGCAGGGGAAGCGAATATGGGAGATTGTCACTGAGAAGCTTCAGCAGCCCCTCTGGGATCGTCGAGTAGACTTGAACGTATTCAGCCATGGCGAGTCGTCAATGTCTCGGAGCAGAGTTGAAGCGAAGAAGAGGCACAGCCGATAGTGAAGAACCGGCCATATCCGCGGCAAGGCTAAACGTCGGATACCAGCGAGGTGACGCCTTTGTGCGGAGAAGTGAGTCAATTGCGATGCTTTTGTTGACGATTTTTCGGGACGTCTCTGATGATAGCTGATAACTATGGGTGAGTCAATGGTGATACAGGTCTGAGACTCCTGTGCAAGTCCATGTGCTCTGTGGGCCGTGCTGTTGTTGTGCAGTTGTGTAACAAGTTGACGAGGAAGAATAGAGGAAGAAAAGGGAAAATTTTGCACCTTATGCCCAATTATACTACTTCCAATTCCTCAGCTGATCTCTATCCTATCCGATGTAGCTGTACGCAGCTGTCAAGGATCAGATGAAGAACCTAGAAGGATCAAACTCGCATAACAAACCCTGATACAGGGAAGCCATAAATGCCCATGCTTTGCCAAAAATAAGTGGGAAAAGCTGCACCTGGCATATTTGGTAATCCGAACCAGGGAATGCTTCCCAAAGCCGGATGAAAAGCCCAGGGGCATCGAGAGCCAGAAGAGCGAGCACTAGAGCAGAGACTCCAAGCTCTGAATTCAGTCGACAAAGCAACAAGCCAGTTTACAATCAATAATGCATCCAAACATCCACCCTGCTAGGCACAGACGTCGATGAACCTTGAAAAAGATGGCCAAGGTCCATGTCACCGGTTCTTACTTTCGCTCGTCGAGCTACCCTAGAACTTGGTCGAGGAGCATTAGTTTGACAGCCTATACAGGCGATCCATTCCTTCAGAAGTAGGGGGGTTGAATACTAGCCACTTACTCTCTGACCCATCTATCGTGATATTCCTGCCACTTTGGAGGTGATCGACGCAGGTTGTTCGTTGCGTACTAGACAGGAATCAAGTGCAGCTCTTCAGTTTCAGGCGCCAAGCTAAGCCAAGCTGAATAAATGAGTGCATAGTAAGTCAATCCAAGATCCAGACTAAGGTCTGCAAACCTGACCATCTCCGGATATTGGAATTCATCTCTGCATGTTGTCGAGCTGTCTCGGCCTGCTCAACTGCCGTGATGATCACGATGCTCTACCACGGACAAGTGGCGTATCATCGCCCTCAGACACTACAAACGCCTCACATGGGCTAGGCCAGATAGTCCACACCTCTTTGGACCGTTGCAAAAGCCTACACACTCTTTTGCCACATTCCTCACTTCATCTCCCCGTGCAGCTCAATCAGCGGCGCAAACTTGGTGATCATCTGCCCATCTCCACCCAACTCCCCGAAGGGCGCCTCACCAACTCCCCGAGAAAACACAGAGACAGACTCCCCGTGAACTCCCCGAGAAATCCCAGCAAAATGGGCACTGGAAAATACCCCGGCCCGATCCGATCAAATCAGAACCCTTGACTTTTTCGACGTAGCTTGAGCCGCTGCGTGAATTGTCCTTTTTTCAACTTCACTCCAGCATTGCGCCGATGTCGACCCACGACAATCAACACCACGCGACTTTGTAGGGAGCCAGATCGAATGACCAGGACAGCAAAAGTGTCAGATAATGCTGGGGATAGCGTATGTGGGTCTGAATAAGCTTAATGAACACTGCTTATGAGGTAAAATCACAGGCAAGCCGATCCCCATCACGCGTGCAGCACGCGATGGGTACCTTTGTCGACATTCCCCGATTGCCGCGAGTATTCATCCATCCGGGATGTCACTGGTAGTCAGTCACCGCTGAGGGTTGTGATCGGATCGACATCATCTCGGTATCACGGCAATTCTGGTCGTCTGCCCGTCTTTCACCATCGCCGTGGCTGTCGACGCAATTGTCTAGACGAGACACGATTGCTCTGCTTTTCAGCCGAACAAGTTCTCCGATGGGCCATGCAGGGCCGCGAACGCTGCCTCCGGTCGATAGCATGCCTTGATGCAGCGGGAGACAACCAATAGTGGCAAGTGGAGAGTCCAGCTCATGATGCCGACGCTATTCGCGTCCAATGGGAACCTGAGCTAATTCATGTGAAGTAGAGTTTTGCAAGCCTCTGGGATTCTAAGACCATACTCGGTGGAGACGACTGTCACCAAGCTGGATGTTGAAGAAGCAAATCCCACGTATTAGCACGACTGTCTCGACAGTCGTCCAGTCGCCTCGCAGGGTTGTGTGCCGTGATGCCGAGAAAGGTGTGCTGCCAAGACCATGGAACAACGGGTGTGAGCCACACAGAGCCTCTTGGTTCACAACAAGGGGAAGACGTGCTCGCGTGCAGCTGGTGGCTTCGGTGATTACCGCATTCCCGGTAAAGACAACGGCTACCTGCGTCGCCGAGCACCTAACGGATGCGCGGAGGGGGGGTACGTGGGCCTCGGCAGGGGAACGAGTACCCAGTACAACTTAGCTGCGAACCTCGAGCTCCAAGGGGACAAGGCGAGCCAAGGAGGGACATGCCGGAACTGAACTGGCGCCGGGACTCCAGGTCCACGACGCCACCACATGCAGACTCCCCGGCACCACACCATCACTAAATCTCTTGGTCCTGGAGGTGACAAGGGTAGATCTAGGTGCCGTCTGCACCCAGGTTCCGCCCCTACCCTCCCTTCCAAAGGACCAAAAGCACCAAAAGCAAACCAGGCGTTGTCTCTTTGGCGAGGGAAGCGAGCAGGGACTCACTCAGTCACCGCAAAGTGCGATTGTTGGTCCCGACTCCCTCGTCGAGTCTGTCTGTCGCACATTCGTCAACGCCTCCAAAACTCTCGTCATGTGAGGATCGACATTTGCGACCGCTGCAAGCCAATGAGTTGACGGAGAGTTTGTCATCACGTTTGCCAAGGCATTATCGCGATGCCCAGGACGCCCAAACCGTTGCCATGGCGGGAACTTGTGCCGAGAGGCATGGCCAAGCCGTGGGGGGACAAGACGGGAGTCGATGGAGGTAACCCAAAGGCGAAGCATGCTTACATTGCTTGGCAGTTTGAGCAGCCTAGCTTGCGGGCCTCTAGACCAAGTCATTTCCCACAGAGCCAAGCTGGGCCATCGGCGCTCGTCCGACGACCCGGAGCATGGGCGGCCTGTCTGCCCCATTCAACATGCAGAAGCATGAAAAGGGGACCTCATGAGCGAGGTTGCTCCCAGTTCGTGTGCCAGCGAGAGCTCAGCGCGGGTGGGGATGAGAGGAACATCCTCATGACGTGCTCCGGGGCTGACCGCGTCGACCAGTGTTCCTGGCCGTAGTAGGGTACCGATCCTATTTCGATCTCGTAACCGCAAAAGACGGGGAAACGCCGACGTTCCAAGCTGAGAGGGCGATGGCCCGTGGTGATGGCGGTGCGGACGACGCGGTCCCAGCAGAGGATCCCTTTTTGGCATGAGGCGAACATGAAGACGGTCATGGTCGGCCCAGGTTGGTGATCCGTGTGCCTCCAAAGGATCAGAAAGAGTCGAGGCGCGACACACCATGATAGAGCAATGCATCAGGGTCCATTGCGTCAGATCTAGTTTGATGGGGCTTGACGAATTATCCCACGCCGGAACATCGACTGCGAGTCTGGGCCATGGACGGACAATTCCCAGCGGGCTGGATACAGCGTCCATTTCGGTCGAGATCGACGAGCTGGAAAGATCGGCATCTCGACGTTGAGAGCTGTCGAGTCGACATGCTTTTTCTGCAGAGTAGCTGTAGTTTATTCGGATCTAGACTCGATACGTGACCGTAACCTCAGCCTTGGGAAGCTAGATGCCAAGACTAATTTGGGTGTGCACTCACCAAAGACACACATTCGAGGGATGCTCGGCGCTTGACCAGGGGGTTGCGTCTTCTGGCGAATGGATGATGGGGCGTATCATCTGGCGCACATGGTCGATCCAGGTAGTGGGAGCTCCCAAGGGAAACAAGGGTGAGCCCATTGCGTTTCTCGAGCTGCATTGCATGGTGCCATTATTGTCAAACAAGAGTCATCGCGAGCTCTTGATGCCAAACCAATGCTGTGGACTGTCGGGCTGGGCGACGAGCCGGCGGAACGTGCCCTCCAAATCTGGACTCCAGAACCCAGAAACTGGTGATGAGAGATTTTGTTCGCCATGCTTTCGGTAGAGCTTCCGTGACAGAAGGGGGGGTGTATGGATGGTGACATTCTGGCGGGAGTATCGATCGCAGGGTTGGTATCATGGTGTTGGTTGTCGCGGTGGTGGTGCATGGTTCTGGGGGAAGTGGGGCCGACACGCTACAGCTACAGGGACCTCAAGAGAAAAGGCATCAGATTGCACGGGGAGTTGGGACATGGCCCGTGATGAGACAATGTACGTAGATGGGAGTTGTGGTCATGGTCAAAAGTGATCGTGTTGGAGGATGGAGGTGCTAGAAATTGTAATTGCAGGGCAGTGTCGATCAGAAGGGTCAAATTTTCATTGTGCGTGGCGCCTTCCATCTGTGACTTCCACTTTAGATCTTCCGTCACACTTGGGATGAATCTCCCCGAGAGAAGAAGGAAGGATGCAGAGAAGAAAGAAATTTCGGGGAAACCAGATGCACGCGGCCAGGGAGGAGGCTACTACCTGAACTCCCCGCGCTCCCCGTGCCTGCCCTGCCTGCCCTGCCCTCGGCCTGTCGCCCCCTCAATCTCATGTCATCATCAAAATGGAGCACACATGTACGGTGATGTTTTTCTCTGATAAATCTTTTGTCCATGGTTCAATTCAGTCCAATGATTTCACCGCGCGGCAAATCAGCTTTTCGTCTTTGGCTCGTCACAAAAACCTCCCACGGCGCGGCTTCAACTAGGCCCGCCCCCACCAGACCGAAACGGGCCAAAGCGTTGCTTGGAGAACCCGCTTCACACGGCTTTTGGCCCTGTCATTGGCCTGGAGCCGATGGCGCAATCGGGGACAATATCGTCGTGCGGGTGGTCTAGCAAGGATCTGTTGTTTGTCGAGTTCCGCTCTGACGGGGAGAAAAAACTTTGCTGGCTAGCTTTGTCGAGTACCGAAACGAAGCCTTGGGAGCGTTGGAGATGACAGACAGCGATGGCCGTTTTTTTGAGAGACGATGAATGGGCCGAAATCTGTGTCGCTGGTCCTCTCGGGGAGTTTCCATCTACCCAAAAAAACAGCCGCGTTCAGCTTCATCAGCCAGCCCCACGGAAGCAACGCGAATGTGGGTGGATTCTTTGGCGGAGCCGTCAATGACATGCTCAGATCCTGGCCAGCACGCAATCTGGCCGGTCGAATTTGCTAAGGGACCGGTCTGCACCCAACTCCCCACGTCCTCCCGCCCTCTCCGGGACCAGGCTTCCCGAAGTTGACGAGGCCCACGGATCATGGCCGTTTGAACAGAGGAGCTGGGGGTGTGCGAGGAAACGTGGAAACGGCACACCGCGCGATACTCCGAGGAGACACACGATCCGGTACTTGGAACACGCGGTACAGGATACAATTTGGAGGCGCCTGCAGGCTGTCGCTTGTGGGCATGGCCCGTCACCCCAGGCCCTGGTGTTCGTCGATCCCTGGTCATCAGACTCCTGCGCGACGGACGGGTGCACTACGTACTACGTACAGCTCTGGCCATTTCGTCAGAGTAGTGCGCAAGATGGGCATGGTATCGAAACGTCCTTGCCCTTGGACCGTGGGTGTCTCCCCAAAAAGAGCTGATGGAGAGGATGGGATGGACGGAGAAGGGTCCACCTCTAGGGAGTGGCCTCGAGCAAGCATCCATCAACCAGCAAGCAACCATGCTCGACTCTGTCGTCGACTCCATCCGGATCGCCGCTGTCGGTGGCCAGCTCGCGATCAAACTTAAATTTATACCCCTTCCTCGCCTCTCTTCTGTCGAGCATCCAGCAACCTCTCATCCTCTCAACCTTCATCCAACATCGGGTCGAGTCTCAGCAACGCTCGTATCCCCTCACAAGACTCTTCAGTCCTACCCTCCCGTCGACCGTTGCTTTGGATTGGCGGTCACTAGCCCCATCCCATCCCTCCCCCCGACTCTTGTCCCATCTTGGCGACAAGCCCAGCTGCTAGGTATTAGTGCCACAGCCCGACCGACCGAGCGATAGTCCGAAAGACGCTGTCGCCTGCATACGGCTCCACGACAATCCTTTCGATTCAAATAGCCACGTTCCGCCGTCGCTAATCCACCTCATCATCTCCCCGTTCTTGGAGACTTGACTTCTTCTTCCTCTTCAGCAATTAATTGCCCCCTTTGTCTACTCGCTCGGCATCGCTGTTGTTAGACATGACGTCCTCCGGCAAGCCCTCCAGGACCGTCCTGGAAAAGTTCATCGGCGCCGACCACACCGAGCCTGAGGAGAAGGCTCCCTCCATCACCAATGCCGACCCTTATGTCGAGCTTGAGCCTACTGTTGGCGAGTTCCTGAGCGAGATTGCTCCTTCTGCTCACGATCTTGCCGAGTATCTCTGGAGCCTGTTCCCCTTCTTGTCATGGATTGGCAAATACAACTGGGTCTGGTTCCTCGGTGATTTTATTGCTGGTGAGTAGCGGAGTTGTCCTCGGGGAGAATTATCAATCGCTAACCTCGACTCCCCGATAGGCGTCACTGTTGGCGCTGTCGTCGTCCCACAGTCCATGGCTTACGCCCAGCTCGCCCAACTCCCCGTTCAGTATGGCTTGTACTCTTCCTTCATGGGTGTCCTCATCTATTGGTTCTTTGCTACGTCCAAGGATATTACCATCGGAGTAAGTCAAAACACCCTCCCCGCACCCCGCAAATGAGCCCAGCTGACCTCTGCTTCCCAGCCCGTCGCCGTCATGTCTCAGGTCACAGGCAATGTTGTTCTCCATGCCAAGGACGTAATCCCTGATGTTGAGGGCCATGTTGTTGCTTCAGCTCTTGCTGTCATGGTTGGTTCCATTGTCACGTTCCTCGGCCTCACCCGAATCGGCTGGATCGTCGAGGTTATTCCCCTGCCGTCCATCTGTGCCTTCATGACCGGCTCCGCCATCAACATTGCCGCCGGCCAGGTCCCCAAGCTTATGGGCATCAAGGGTATCAACACCCGTGCCGCTCCTTACCGGGTTATCATTGATACCCTCAAGGGTCTCCCCAATACCAAGCTGGACGCCGCCCTCGGTCTGAGCTCGCTGGTGATGCTCTACGGCATCCGTGGCCTTTGCTCGTTCCTCGCCAAGAAGCATCCCCAGCGCGCCAAGCTCTACTTCTTCATCTCGACCCTGCGAACCGCCTTCGTCATTCTGCTGTACATCGCTATTAGCGCTGGCATGAACCTCCACCACAAGGATAAGCCTAGAGTCAGCATTCTCCAGGATGTTCCTAGCGGTGAGTCCCTGCATACTTCCATACCACATGCCCAAGACCTATGTGACTAACTTGAGCCCCCAGGTTTCACCCACGCTGCCGTCCCCGAGATCAACACCCGCATCATCAAAGCCTTCGCTTCCGAGCTGCCCGCCGCTGTCATCGTCGTGCTGATTGAGCACATTTCCATCTCCAAGTCCTTCGGCCGAATCAACAACTACGTCATCGACCCCTCGCAGGAGCTTGTCGCCATTGGTGTCACCAACCTGCTCGGACCCTTCCTCGGCGGCTACCCCGCTACTGGTTCCTTCTCTCGTACTGCCATCAAGTCCAAGGCTGGTGTCCGCACTCCCTTTGCTGGTGTTATCACTGCCATCGTTGTCTTGCTGGCTCTGTACGCCCTCACTTCCGTCTTCTACTACATCCCCAACGCTGCTCTCGCCGGTGTCATTATCCACGCCGTGGGAGATGTCATCACTCCTCCCAAGGTCGTGTACCAGTTCTGGCGTGTTTCTCCCATTGAGGTGCTCATCTTCTTTGCCGGTGTCTTCGTCACCATCTTCTCTACCATTGAGAATGGCATCTACACCACCGTCGCCGCCTCATTCGCCGTTGTCATCTTCCGTCTCTTCCAGACCCGTGGCCGCTTCCTCGGTGTCGTCCGTATCCGAACCATGAAGGCCAACATCAACAACGGCACCTCGAGCCCCGGATCCATCGCCAAAGAGGTCTCTGTTGACGAGAGCGAGAGCTCCCTCCGAGCTGGATTCCTTCCCCTCGACCACGATGACGGTTCCAACCCCGAGGTCATTGTCCGCAGCCCCTACCCTGGTGTCTTCATCTACCGCTTCGCTGAGGGCTTCAACTACCCCAACGCCTCCCGATACCTCAACCACCTTACCGAGACCATCTTTGCCGAGTGCCGCAGGACGAACCCCGCTCTTCTGGGTAGACTGGGTGTAAGTGGAATCGACCCCCTGGCACGATCCGTGACGCTGACATGTATTGATAGGACCGCCCTTGGAACGATGGCGAGCCCCGCAACATCAAGGTCGCTACCAACGATGAGCGCCCTATTCTCAAGGCCATCATCTTTGACTTCTCTACTGTCAACAATGTCGATGTCACTTCTATTCAGTCTCTGATTGACGTGCGCAACCAGCTTGACAAGTTTGCTGCGCCTGAGGTTGTTGACTGGCACTTTGCTAACGTTGAGAACCGATGGACGAAGCGCGCCCTGGCGGCTGCCGGCTTTGGCTTCCGAACTCCCCGCCAGGAGGAGGGTGCTGGTCAGTGGAAGGCCATCTTCAGCATTGCTGATCTCGGTGGCTCCGAAAGCGCTGCCACGGTTGCTGCTCTGGACGAGAAGTCCAAGCTTGGCCCTATCCGCCAGGACATTGAGGCTGTCGACGACTCGATCAACAGCTCGTCTTCGGAGAAGGGCGTGTCGAGGGACCCCGCCGGCTCGCGCCTGGTTGCTGTGCAGGGCCTCAACCGACCTTACTTCCACCTCGACTTGCAGGAGGCTGTCGACGCCGCCATCTCCACCGCCGAGACCAAGCAGCACTAATTGCACCTGCCTGCCTGCTGTCTACCATCTATGATCTACCACTATTTAATTCTGTCGTTTCATGGGCATTGAGCGGTGTTTATGAGGGGTCTCTGCTTGCGATGGGGGTTTGTTTGCGACTCATGCCCTGAGTGGTTTTGTTTTCAGGTTTCAGGTTTCACGTCGCCTTTAGAAGTCGTCCGGCGATATCATGTCAATACCCCCAATCTAGTTAGTTGTTCTGCATGGGAAGTCGATTGGAATGTTTGTCAGTTTATACCATGTCTGTTGTAGTGTTTACACGTCTGTCCTGCCCTGGTCGGCACAAGTGCATATCAGCATAGCTAAATGATGACAATAACGAGCACATCAAGATTGCTTATCCTGTGAATTGTGACTTGCATGTAGAGATACGACTGTACGTCAGATGGTCAGTGAATGACGAGCTTGGATGTAAGACGGCAGCGGAGAGGTTACAGCACCGCGCGGACGGAACTGTGACTTCTCAGTGTCGCATCGCGTGGGGGGTTAAGGGAATGAGATGCAGATTGATTTAACTTCCTGATTGTGCTATGGGGGTATGAGTATGATGGCGAAGGGAGTTTGCATTGGTGGATGAATGAGTTTGGTGTTGACGATGGCGCAGCACGTGCTTGTCAGGATGAATTGCTTCATGTCTTTTGTGTCACGGCGCGGAATTACGAGTGGAATTGGATACGAAGAGATATTTGGATTACGTAGTTGATCCTGTGCCCGAGTCTTGCGTCGTTGGTTCATTATTGAGGATTGTTGGCGGTGATATCCGACTTGCGTTGATTGAGACCTGGCTGTAATTACTTGATGGAGAGGTTCAGTTGTTTACTCGTCTCTCTTATGACTTGTGTATTCGACACTTGAACCTCCTTTCTCTAGTATTTTAGCAATTGTTATCTGCGTTAGTTGCGTCATAGGCACTGCCCATGTCGCGTACGCTATCATGACACCTGTTTCTGCACTCTCTCAACTCGACTCTGGTCAATCCGCGATAATTGGCTACTTCCTCTAGAGTCGAGAGCGTATCCGATGGTCCGTTGCCATTATTTCACTCCCAGAGCGACTTTGTCAGAAGGCCAATCCCCTCCTTATTCGATGCTGATGGCGCAATCTGCTTGGCCGAGGATATTCTGTTGGAGGTTCTGAGGGGATCAAGTTAACATGACTCCAATTGGAGCACGACATGTTGCATGCGAGTGCCGTGATGGGAAAATAATCGTCGCTGGGAACGATGAATGAGCGAATGAAGTGGTATAGCGACCGAACTCCGAGGATGTGGGTGGTGATGCTGAGAGCTTGGCAGTTGAGCTTCTCCGCCCGTAGAGTTGATGTGTTGTGTGTATAAGAAGAGTGCGAAATCCTCAGGAAGAGAAGAAGGCATCATCCTTAGTATCTTCTGCAATTTGACTTGTCGCTAGGATACACAAGATGGCCCCCTCTGCTGTCGAAGCCGACGTTCCCATCCACTCCAAGAGTCAGAGCCGGGAGCCGTTGAAGCTCTCGGGCGCGCTCAAGGATTATGAGCACTTTGATGTTACCCCTGCTATTGGGCGCGAGTTTCCCAAGGCGAATCTTGTTAAATGGCTTGAGGCTCCCAACTCGGATTCGCTGATCCGCGATCTCGCCATCACGAGTGAGACCACCCCCAAGCGATTACCGTGGTAGCTTTCTGACATATCTCAGTCTCTCAGCGCGGCGTCGTCTTCTTCCGAGCTCAGGACAACCTCACAAACGACCTCCAGAAGAAGCTCATCCTCCGACTCGGCGAGCTGACGGGCCGCCCGGCCAGCTCAACCCTTCACATCCACCCGCTGCTCAACTCGGAGCGCGAGCTCGGCGGCGACGACCTCGAGGTCAGCACCATCAGCTCGAGGCAGCACGAAAAGTTCTACCGCAAGACGCAGGACAATGGAGTCGTCGTAACTAAGCGCAACAATGAGATCTGGCACTCGGACATCGCCTTTGAGCCGGCACCCGCCGACTACACGAGTCTGAGGCTCGTTGAGCTGCCTAGCACTGGTGGCGACACGCTCTGGGCCTCTGGGTACGACGTCTATGATCATCTTAGTCCGGCGTACCAGAAGTTTCTGGAGGGCCTGACGGCGACGTTTGAGCAGCCCAACTTTGCAAAGGTCGCCGAGCGCTCTGGCTTTGAGCTGTACGAAAAGCCGCGAGGGTCTCCCGACAACGTGGGCCGGGAGCTCCGGGCAGTGCACCCCGTAGTGCGGACGAACCCCGTGACGGGATGGAAGAGCGTGTTCCCCATCGGCGCTCACGTCGGACACATCAACGACGTTACGGCCGAGGAGAGCGACAACCTTCTCAAGTGGTTCTACGACCTGGTGGCCAAGGACCACTCGATACAGGTGCGTCTGCGGTGGGAGAACCCGAATGACATTGCGATCTGGGATAATAGGAGTGTGTTCCACTCGGCGACTTTTGACTATGATGGGTTTGGGGATCGGTTTGGGAATCGGGTTGTTGGGGTTGGGGAGAGGCCTTATTTTGATGTCAAGAGTGGTTCGAAGAGGGAGGCTTTGGAGGGTGAGGGGAAGTGAGGAACATGAAGTATTGGTGTAGGTAGCGTTTTGAACAGGAATACATTGTTTGGTCTTGATATGGTGACCCGAGAACTCGGAGTGATTGCATTGACTTGACTGAGATGTAGCTGACTTGCAAGACCAGACTTGGGGGAGACATGTCTTTCTTCCGCCAGGCCACGCCCCTTTCCTTACGATGTCAATTACTCTCTAATGCCAAGATAAGTAAATCTCTTGTGGGGGATACGAGCCTGGGACACAGACATTATTGACTAGAGCATTTCCTGCCTCACAGAGACAGACATGCATGCCTTCAAACCAAATCGAGAACGCCATTAACAAGCCTCCCTGCGAAGGCTTGAGCCGGAGCGACGATCGCCAATTAAATCGCACCACATGGTCCAGCGCTCGGTGCCGATTTCGAGACCAGAATATAGATCGCAGCTAGCAAGCAGATCCGAAAAAGATCGGGCGAAGCAGGGGGACTGGATAGATGAATGACATAGGTAGAGAAGAAAGAGGGCAAGAATGAGGACTATAAGCTGTGATTATATACCGTGTCGAGCAAGAAGCAATGTATTATATATATAAATAACATCTCTGATCGAGGCTATTTGTCATAATAATGAAAAGTGCAGTTATTATCACATGTTGGCATTAGAACCCATTGTCGGAAAACCCCGTGGGCGATCTTCTATGGCTGCCGCCCTAGGGTGAAGCTTGTTACGCTTGCAGCAGCTGAGATCTGCTTTTAGAGACGTCACAGAGGTACGTACGTACCTATGAGCACACATTAAATACCTAGTTATCTCCTGGCATGTCGGTTGTCGTAGGGCCAGTGAGATTCCTACCGCTTACAAGAAAGACTTGCATGTCTTTGTGAGCTTCACCATGTCCAACTCTCAAACGATGGATGCGGCCATGGATTCGGCATGGCGCACCGATATTGGCACACTCTGGACTGCAGCCGTGGCCAAACACAACCAAAAAGTCGGCATCAAGTTCAAACTCGATCAATCCAAGGCCATGAACACGCCATGGAACAGCACCGCCATGCAGGCCACCTTGAACCAGCTGTCTGCCGAGTTTGAGAAGGAGCGCGACTCGCTTGGGCACTTCTCGGAGCGCGTCAAGGGTCCGCTTCAGGTCACGCTCGAGGTTGCAAAGGGGGCGGCCGAGGTCATTCTTCGTACTGCGAGCACTATTGGTGGCATTGCAGGTAGCGTGTTTGCGCCGGCGCCCATCATTGCGGAGGCTCTGGTCTTTGTCTTGCGTGCGACGCAGAAGGTGTCGGGTCAGCTCGACGAGATCAAAAGGTTCTTTGACGTCACTGCAAGCTTCTTCAGGCGTCTGTCGGTGCTTGAAGGCAGGCTGCCGGATGGACCCCAGTTTGGCCAGCAGCTTGTCGACGTGTTTGACAGGCTCCTCGGCTTTATCGTTGATGCCCAGATCTTTGTCGGCCGGGGCAAGTTCACCAACTTCTTCAAGGAGCTCGCCAAACCATCCACGCCCCTGTCGGACGCGCATGCCTTGTTTCAGGAACAGCTCACTCGACTTGACCAGGCGGCATTGTATTGCACCTTGGGAATCTCGGTCGACATCAACAAGAACGTTGCCGACATCCGCGCCTCGGTGGACTTGATCATCGATGATACCCATCACATGGTCGGCCAGATTGACGGACTCGGCACTAATATCGTCGACCTACAGGTACAGATCGGTGTTTTCAGGCGAGATTTTAGCACCTTTTCTCACGAGATACGCCACAAACCCAAGAATAAGATGGAGGATGCCAGCAAACAGATGGCGGATGCCGTCACGGTGGACCACGCCAGCTATCAATCCAACGTTTTGAGAACTCTCAGGGCATCATTCAACATTGGAGATACGGAGAACCTCCACCAGAGACGGCTGACCAGGATGTTGTCTTCACGTCTCCCCGGCACCTGCGAGTGGATTCATCACCAGCAGGCCTACCACACCCTCCTTGATGGAACATCTCGCTTTCTTCTGCTACAAGGTGGCCGTCACACCGGGAGAAGCATGCTGTCTTCCTTTATCTTTGAGCATCTAAAGACCTCCAAGCATCAACTCCCCATCAACAAGAGCGGAACACAAGCCGAGGCCGCAGGCATATCAGTTGCCTACTTCTGTTTCGGCCAGGAGTCCAACTCTGTCGAGGACATGATTCGTTGCTGCGTTATCCAGATCGTTGAGCAAGACGCCATGTATCGGAAGTGGGCCATGGATCACTGCCTCGGACAGAAGTCTCGAGGAGAGAACACCAACCCAACATGGCATGATCACTTTGTAGAGAGATTCTCACCATCCGAGGGCGACTCGCAGCAGCCCTGGCTGTTCCTGGTTCTTGACGATGTTGACATTTCCGAGTCAAGGGAACGTCTGCTCCAGTTCCAGAAAGGTATAGAAATGGGACAATTGAGGATCAGCCTCATCCTTACAACCACTTCTAATATGGAGATGGACATTCCGGAAGAGTCGAAGATTGTTCTGGGGGGCGGTAACACAAATACTGCTGAAAACCACGACCTGCGCACCTTCACCAAACATCTCGCCATGAACCTGTCCCCGTTGAACGACCTCGCACCCGAAACACGCGAAAGTCTTGTGAATGGAGTGTGCGAGAAAGCAACTAGTAAGTCAGAAGCTGATATCCGCCAACCCATTATCGCGGTGCTGATCATGTCGTCTACAGCCTACTTGTATGTGGATTATGCGCTTCGACGGTTCAACGTCCTTGGCGGCAGTGACTTGTCTCCGTTGAGCACACTCAAGACGAAGCCTGTGGAAATATACGGGGACCTGTTTCACGAATGCATCCATCATCGAAACGAGCAAGAACGGACTCAGCTTCATTGTCTGTTCACCTGGCTGGCTCTCTGCAACGATCAACCTCTATGCCTTGGAACAGCAAAAGTGTTGCTGAAGTTGGTTTCTCAATGGAACATGACCGCAGAGCCTGAGGCCGGAGTCAATTCTCGCGACGGAGTCGGCCTTGCAACTGGGAATAGACTTCAAGTGGAACTCGCTGGTAACCTATCCCTGTAAGTCAAGCAAGATGATCTAGTGGCTCGTATAAAGTGCGTATGCTGATTCAATGCCTAGTCTTCTTTCCCGGTCAGCTCCCATGTCCAGACACGGCGGTCAAAACGGTGGCCAAGCGGGTGACGACGACCTAATTCAGTTCCGACATCCTGCGCTTCAGGCATACTGGCCAACAACAACATGGGCTAGTCTTCCAGCCAATGTCCTCATGTTCAAGATGGTCTCCCATGTTCTTACCGAAAAGGCCGATGCCGGGGAACAAAAGGACAAGAACCACGAGCAACTCGTATATCAAGCTGCCACACTTTGGTTCAAGTTCTTGCGGGCTGCCTCATCCCCGTACTTGCATCTTGAGTCTGCAATCGAGTCACGTAAAATGAAGCGGAGAATGACACCACCGCGCAGCATCATGGCGGGCCTCATGACGAGCTGTCGAGCATTTGCGCCGGGATCCTCCCTCGATCAGGAGACGACGGCTGGAACTAGTGTTGGCGATCAGAGCAGTTCCCCTATGGAAGGGCTGCGAAGGTCACGACGCGCACCAGATTCAACACACGAGACGTCAAGACCGCAACGCGTAGCGTTCTCCACACACGAGGTTCCAGCCAGCGAGAAGACTCGGCCGGCTGCTGTTGTTGCAAAGACCGTGGTACGAGGAATAGCTCGCGTCTTCAGCAACGACAACGGCGCATTGAGGATCCTGGAGGCCGAAGTACCCGAAGCAGAGTGGGGGAAATGTCAATCTCTGCTGGGAACAAACATGGATGAGATCCATGACACTTTGAGGATGCTCTTGTACTGGCTGCGTTTAGTACACTGGAGTGACATGCCCGACCTACCTGAGGGGCCTCAAGACTGGCTCAAAGCGGTAGAACCAGAGGGAGATGACCTGGAGGATCACTGCAGGATCCTTGCACAATTGGCAGCGCGTCATAGTGACAACTGGGCAGCGGCACAGTTCCCGAGCAGCGCATACAACTCATTTCGATTCGCGTATCAGGCGCTGCGCGATCGAGATGGCTACATGTCACCCGGACAGAGAAGCAATCCTCAGAACTCCGAGCCTGAAGCACGGGAAGAAGCGATCCTTGAAGTGGGAGAAGGATTGAGAGCGAAGTTGAGGGGCGAAGAGAATGAGAGCGAGAAGCTCAAGGCCACGACAGTTAGCATTGCCATCGCAATGGCGCTGCGGTATGACGGACTCTATGAGCCCGCGCTGAAAGAGGCTCTCAACGCCGCCGAGATCATTGAGGGACAGGATGAGCATGGCAAGGCAGTCTTCAATGCGTTCAGAGATGCCTACCACGGGGCCATGCGAGCGCGAGACGGCGAATCCCAAGGGGACGCCACGATCAGCATCAGTGACTACGAAACACTTTTGCAACAGCTCATGGGAAGTGGAACTTCATTTGTCTTGGGAAGCAAGGAGGCCAAGCTTCGCTTTGACGTTTACAATCGCATTGGGCGAATCTGCTATGGAATGTCACAAGACAAGACGGACCTAGCGGTCGAAGCTGGTGCAAATTCTCTCCCGGAAAAGGCATTGGAAAAGAGAGGGTATCTCGAGGCTGCTCGCGTGGCATTCGTCACCGCACTCGAGACGAAAGAGGAAGGGAAAACCATAATACGGACGTATTGGTTGAAGGCCAAGGTCGAGGCACTTCTAGGGGATGACAAACGTGCTCTGGAGAGCGTCGAGAGAGCCGTGGAAACTGCCAAGAAGAGCGAAGAGGAGAATACGACGGTCTTTTTCGACGAGCTGGTTCATGAGTTGAGCAAAGGCCAGAATGGACCAGAGAACGTTCTTCAACTGCTAGAGCTCGTTGGGCATGCGCAACTCGTCAAGGGCTTCATGGCGGAAACACATCGACGAATTCACAAAGCAGCCAAGAAGCAGGGCAAGTCGGCGGCTGAGAAGGTCAAGAAGACTTATGCCGAGGCAGTCGGTCGTCTGGTGGAAGGGGAAGATGCAGCTGCGCAGATGCTGTCGATCTGGTGGGCTGACTTTGTGCGATTCGTGTGGGCAGAGTTCCAGACGGATGCGGCGGAAGAAGCAGAGGAGGTTCTGCGTCGAGCTCTCCGTGTTAAAGTTGCTGGTAGTGTTGATACTACGATTCGTATTGGGTGGCGGCTGGCGGACATGTTTCTTGAGCAGTTCTTAGGTCCTATGCGAGAGGAGCAGGAACCTGTCGACATGAAGCGTACTCTTGTTGCAAAGCAGGCCGCCCTGGGCAAGATGGAGGATCTAATGTCTCAGCTGCAGGGCCTGCAGGCCGACTTTGAGCCCTACCAGTCCCAGATGAGCATCCCGCTATCGATCATGCGGCGCAAGCTCAGTCCGGCATTGACATTCTTCGAGGGCGCAGACCAGACCTTTCGAGGATGCGTCAAGACGCTGACGGACGAGCATCAGGACAACGACGCCCCGAGCTTCCAGGTCCTTGCCAAAGTCCTGTGCTTGGTTCCTGGGCTGAAGAAGCACGCCGAGATTGCGGCGTCGTGTCAGTTCTACGTGATGGATGAGCAGATGTTTACGGGGCAGACTCAGTCCCCTGTGACTTGCAGCTACTGCGAGAGAAAAGTTGGCGGGGATGTCGAGACGGAGGTTGTTTATCTTTGCTGTTATTGTACCAACACATTCGCCTGCAAGACTTGCTACGAAAACAACCGTTCCACGAAAGCGAGCAAGAGCCCGGTCGAAGAGGTAGATGCAGTGGTGCTGCAGGATCCGTGTCGCCGCGAGCACATGTACGTGGCGGCTCGGGGAGATAGTTGGGGTGGAATTAAGGATGGCAAGATGGTTATCAAGGGTGAAGATGAAAGAGAGCTTTCATTTGAGGAATGGTTGGATGAGCTCAAGGGACAATGGGAGGGTGCATGGCAGAAGGCCTGGGGGGAGGCTGTGCATTGAGTTGCTGGTTGGGGGTAGACTGTAGAGATGCGTGAGTTTGTAGTGTTTGGATCGGGCATTGAGACTGAATATTGCGATCTTCTCTTTCGGGCTAAATAATACATTAGTTAACATTCTTTATAACTCTGCGTACCTAGCTAACAGTCCGATTAAGAAAGGATATATACTATAGGTAGATAGTAGTTAAGAATAAAGCTTAATATAGCTGACCTATAAGATAAAACTCGACAAAGACGTATCTTACTCCCACCATGCCACGTCCTTCTCCCTCAAAGTGTTCGTTCCGCAGTGGACCTCTCCGCCTCGAACATGATGAGACATGTAATCATCGATAAACCAAACCGTCATATTGGCTCTAGCATACACGTCGACAACAGCCTCCTCGAGGGTATCCCGGCCGTCAATCACAGGGCCCCATGGCTTGGGTGACAGATAGTCATGTCCAAGTACTAACCCGTTGATGGACTGAGGAAAAAAGGACTTTACTTGTCGCTCCCCGATAGGAGCCCGGTGAAGACGTGGAGGGTGACCGTCTGGAGAGTTGGGCCAGGGATATGTGACGTCTTTCCAGAGCGTGGGGATGCGGAGGATGTCTGAGTCGGAGAGGGGGACTTCCTTGAGGAGGAGGTTGAGGGCTTCGTTGATGAAGCGCTGTGCGTAGGCATTTACAGCCATGAAGCTCTTGTCGTTGAGTAAGTCGTTAATCGTAAGATTTCGAACCTCTGGATCTAAGAATATGGTCTCGTTGTCGGGTGTCATGTCTCGGTTGTAACTAATGACTTTTGCATCACCATGACCATCTTTCAAGGCTTTCTCCAAGAGACTGAAAGCTGACATGGTGTCAACGATAGTGATGGTAAAACCAAGGTCATTATCGTATGGAACGAACTGAACCACCTCGTCGACATGTCCCACCACAAGCCACCCCATCTCGAGAACCAATGGCTTTTGAACGCCCTGAGACTCAAAGAACTTGATCATCAACTCTGCGGGATACTTGTTGAAATGCTTTCCTGTGATGACTCGTCCGCTCTTGTACTCGACTCCTGATCGAGAAGTGTAGGGCGGTATGGTCTCAAAGTTGCCTCCAGAGTTGATCTCCTCGTGCCCAAAGCCTGATCCAAGACCTGGTTGAAAGCCTCCAATTTCAGGACCTCGTAGGCGGGAAAATACTTGACGACCTGCTGTGCGTCCTGATTGTGCAGAACGGAGGAGGACGCGGATGGAGATAGGTCCCTCGGGCCCAGGCATGCTTGCGTATCCAGGTTCGAGAAAGTCTTGGGCCCAGATGTCGTCTGTCTCGTTGAACAGTATGAAAGGGAGATGTTGATGGAGATTATCGAGTGTGTCTTGGATGGAGTTGATGAAGCCAGTCTGCCAGGTCGAAGAGGTGACGGTTCCGTCGGTGCTGAGGACCACTTGCGGGGCTTGTAAATGGTGATGGACCAACACAGGAGCTTGCTTCATCGCGACAGTGTCGGTTGCGGTCTGATTCCCGTCGACTACACTGAAGGTGATGTTTACGAGGCCGTCCCAGACTGACGAGTCAGTCACCAGTTCCCTCCCGTCAATGGCCAACGTGAGGCCTTGGGCGAGACTTGTTGCGTTGAAGGTGATTTGGGGGTCGACCAAGGACCATCCTGAAGGATCTTGGCTATCATGACTCTGCCAAAAGATTCGAACACGGCCGAGGGTGGACTTTGGTGTGGTGTAGATGGAGCCGATGGCATTCTGGCTCAGGTTTTTGAGAGGTAATGTCTTGAGACGAGCTGCGTATTCAGGAGCGAGGAGATGGTCTCCCGATGCATCATTGCAGGCGGCTAACTCGAAATTGCTGAGAGGTTGCTTCATAAGGTCGATGGTCGGGCAGCGATGTTCCATATCTCCTATGTTTGGGAGGAATATGGCGCCATTCTTGGAAGTCCAGGTGTGTTTGTTTGCAGCGTCTAGATGGTTGACGTAGCCGTCGCGGTTAGTGTCTGCTAGGATCTGTGGGTTGAAAGTTGATGTGGCCAAGATGAGGTTGATGCCGAGGGAAAGGGCTAGCAGAGAATACTGGAGAAGGGATAAGAACATGGTGTCTGTCAAGATGAGAGTGAGTGAGTGAGAGGGCTGCGTTGAGTTGCTAGATTTGATTCAGGACCATCAACTCAAAGTACTTTATACGTTCCCGAAAAACCACACTATTTCCACCATGTGCTATCTTGGACTGTGCAATTGAAAGACAATTGCTAATTTAGGCGTAACTGATGTTTATAAGCTGCTTCATTGCCTAGAGTACGTCAACCTTGGAGGCGGTGTTGAGATGGCCGAGTCGATCTATTACCCAATGCGGTAATATTGATGGCCAAGACCTGCGATGCTATGGGGACGATGGCATTACGAGGAATACGAAACGGAAAGTTTCGGACTTTAAGGTACTACTTACTTTTTGTCGGGACAACTATGAGGGTTTGTCTTACATGGCTTCAAGTTAATACTCGCCCTACCTGGCGATGGTTCCTGTCCTGGTCCCGCTGGGCTCACGGCTCCGTTCAATTGTTTTCGGTCTTTTTCCTTTCTGCAATTGAGCACTGAAGGTGGAGTTAGTGCAATCATGCGTCTAGTTGCCTGCTTGTGAATTGGAACAGCGAGCGTATCTTGACGTTGGCAGGCTGTTGGTTGAGTGCGATGAGACCTTGGTTCTCCCCGTTGCAAACACACACATCAATGTGAAGGTAGGATTGAAAAGGAGGAGGGTTCAAGAGTTATTATAGCTACTTAAACCTCATTCATCTTTTTCTTCTTCTTTCTCCCTTTGGGCTTACTGGGCTCGAAGGGGAGGTGTAATCCCCAAGGGCCAAGACGCATCTGTGTTGCTGCTCGTTGGACACTGATTGCCCAGTTGTGACAATTGACTTGCTTCATCAGAGAGTTGGATCTTTTTCACCTTCTGTGCTTTTCTCAATTGCCTTGTAGTTTAGGTGGTTATTCGTTGTTGCTTTGTTGTTCAGACTCCAGAGTCGTGGTTATCGATAACCTTCTTCCGCGGTGCTGTATCGATTGGTAGAGACCCAAACATTGTCCAAGCCAACCAATGATGGAACATGCTAGCTAGGTTTTCCGAAACTCCAAGACCGTCAATCAGGCCATTTAATCTCAAGACCGGATCCGCTTCCTATTTCGGTCCGCCTAACGACCTCCCTGAACCCGCGAGTCAGATACCACGGACATTATACGATTAACCGTATCAAAGCGACGCAATGCTACGGGGCCAAGAAAAACAAGCGGGTTGCAAATTCAGGTCCCCCAACGGACAAGCTTTTCGAAACACGTTTCGATCGGATCAGTTGACGTATCCGGAGTAGACGCCGCGTCCGGCTTCTCCGGGGGTCCGGCACTAACATGCCAGACTAGGTCCCTGCGTGTCTTCCCATTGGACTCTTGCACGGCGCTGGGTTTGTTTCAAGTAGTTGAAAGCCGTGCCGAGGCAGATGGATCCCCCCCGGGTGTCCACATTTGGACCGACGGGGATCCATTTGGACCGACGAGGATCCGCAAGGAGAAGATTCGAAAGAGTCTTTTTTGTTTCTAAATCTAGATGACAAATTATGCTGTATCCTTGTTTATCGACTGATGGTGGGCGCGGCGTTACGTCAGGTTTAGATACGAGCTTGCCCCCCCCTTATATAAACTCATGGCCGTTGTTCAACGTCTTCTCGTGAAATATCGAATAAACCATACACACACTCACAACTTAAACAAACAATGTCTCTCACACTCAAAGTCTTCCGCGGTACCCCCGAGGGAAAAATCTTTTCCGATACCGTCGAGCGCACGCTCAAGGACCATCAGGTCTTCATCGAGACTACGCACTCTGGCGTCTGTGGGACGGATAAGCTCTACCAGCCAAGTGGTATCGCGCTAGGCCACGAGGGCATTGGCATTGTTCGACAGGTTGGCTCTGGGGTCACTACCGCCAAGGTTGGCGATAGAGTTGGCTTTGGGTACACGCATGAGATTTGCGGTAGCTGCGATAACTGCTGCAGAGGTAAGGGTTGTTGTTCAACCTGAGGGAAGATTTGGTGTGTTAACCTTGTCGTCGTAGATCTTGATCAGTACTGCAGGGAGCGACAGATTTATGGCTTTGCCGATACCGACAATGGATCTTTCAGCTACGGCGCCATCTGGGACGCAAAGTGCGTGGTTCCCATCCCCGATGGCTACGACTCAGCCGACGCGGCTCCTCTCATGTGCGCCGGCTCGACCGTCTGGACGGTCCTGACCAAGTACGGCGCGCGCTGCGACGACCGCGTGGCCGTGATGGGCATCGGAGGTCTTGGCCACCTGGCCATCAAGATCGCCGCCGCCATGGGATGCCAGGTCGTTGTCCTTTCGAGCACCGAAGCCAAGAGGGACGAGGCGATGGAGTATGGAGCTTCGGAGTACCACGTCTTCAAGTCTGGAGATGAGGCTCCGGCTGATTTTAAGCCTGTTAAGCACCTGTTGCTCTGCGGCAGTGCGAACGTCGACTACGAGAGGTATGTAAACGCTTGTCTAATTAAGAATGATGGTCACTAACTGCAGTCAGCTTGGTTCCTCTGGTGGACACGGATGGCATCATCTATCCCCTGACAGCCAGCCTGGAGGCAACACTGGTCCCACTGACACAGTTCTCCCTCAAGGGAATCCGAGTCCAGGGCTCCTTGGTCGGTTCGCGCGACAGCACGCGCAAGCTACTCGAGTTTGCGGCCAGAAAGAACATTAAGCCTACGATCATGACGTATCCGTTGAATGAGGAGGGTATTGAGTCAGCTCTGCATGATCTGAAGGACGGCAAGGTCAGGTACAGGGCGGTTTTGGTCAAGGAGTAAAGCGCGGTAGCGAGGCGTTGAGATTATGAACGGATGAGGAAAAGCGATGATAGAATATTAGAGATGCCATTGGGCTATGAAACACTGGAATTGAGGTTAATATTGTGTTGAGAACTGTACTCTGTGCTGTCCAGGTATTCTTTGTGACGGACCTATTTGTCATGCTCGGAGTTGTGACATAAAGTCCTCCGGGCGCGGCGGATATCACTTATATTAAAAACTAACAAAGCGGTCGAGCTTGAAATGAACTAATTTTACTGCATCAACGCATGTTGGCTAACTAACTACCTGGTAGACAATCTCGTAGTTGCCATTGAATGTTCACAATAATGACACTTCTCTTCTCAAGCAAAGAGAGTATCAACCACAATATCAAATACACATGAACGATGACGCAATAACGGCATCAAAACGCAATACTGTAAAACACTGCAGTCGAGATAGTATCAGCCTTCTACGGCGGCAGCCACAGAATGCTCAAGACAAAATCTCGTCTTCCCCTTACCACCCCTTCACTTCTTCTTCGCCTCCTCCTCCTCCTTGGCCTTGTTCTCAGCCTCGATGATGGGCTTGCAGACCGGGCAACGCAGCCCGTCGACAGGGTGGACCGAGGTCGCCATGTCCTCCCAGCATTGCCTGCCCTCTCTGGCCTTCTTGCATTGGGTTACCTTGTCCTTGTGCGAGACTTCGCGCTCGCAGCGTCGACAGACGTACTCGTCGCGGATGGTGACGCACATGTTGGTAGGTTCGTGTGTAGTTTTGGAAGATGGGTCGTTTGAGAACTGAGGGTTTGTGTTGTTGGAGACTGAGATGACTTGGTGCTTTGCTCTTCTCGATGGTGGAATAGCGTTTACGGAGAGGGAAAGACGAGTCCAAGGCTGGGAGAAACGAGGCAATTTATACGTATTTCGATATGTGATTCAGTAAACAGTCGAGATACTGATGGTGCCCTCTTCAGTCTTCATATGGGATCACCACCTCTCGTCGTTGGTCAGCAGATGCTAATGTCCCCCTCTCTAAAGGCTTTCATCCGTGAAGCAAAGCCCATCCATCAGAGAACAACATACTCGACGCAACCACGAGGGCGACTACAGCTGCGAGTTTTTCAGTGATGGAAACGTACGAATACTGATTTGAAGAACAGCACCAAGTCCACGAGACGGGCCTCTCGGCACGAAGCTGGTTGTCTGGGGCGTAGGCGGATGTAGTTGCCTCGTGATGTCTCCCTCCCTCCATTGCTTTCACAAGACAAAATGCAATCCTTGGATCACTGAAGGATTGGTCATGGCCCGAATTCGCATGTGCCCATAGAGTGTGACCGCTGGAGGCACGGCCAACGATTAACTTGCCAGAGAATACCTCTCGCATGCATTCAGTACTGGGGGGACCTAGTTACTATGTAGAAAGCCGGTGACGGGCTGACCGTAACGGAGGAGAACTTCCGTCACCCTGAAACCACGTGGAAATATGTATGAGCTCCCCCTCTTGGCGATGACCAGACACATGGCGGCGAGCATCTTTGGTGTATCACGTCACATTTCCGCGCAATTGATAACTCTCGGCTGAATTTATAAGCAGATGACGTCAGGTTGATAAGTATTAGACCATCTGACAAAGCGCGGCTATATAGCTATAAGACGTTGCTTGCCCCTCAAAGTGAGACACTCTTCAGTCGACAACTCCATCTTTCTTCAACGCTGATATCACAACTGTCACCATGGCCTCCAAGTCCTTCTATGCTCTTATCGCCGGAGTCGGCCCTGGAACCGGTAAGCTGATCATCCCCACACCACCTTGAGCATCCCCGCTTATCCCTCCACGAGGCCGCGCCGCTGCTTTGAGGTTTGCTCAAAAGTACCCCGTCGTGCTTCTCGCGCGTAGACCAGAGAGCTACGAGGAAGCTGTGGCCGATGTCAAAAAGGCTGGCGGCCAGGCGATTGGCATCACGGCCGATGTTGCCGACCCGACGAATCTCAAGAGTGCGCTTGCGTCGATTGACAAGGAGCTGCCGGGGAGCAGACTTGCTGCTGCTGTTTATAATGTGAACAGTGGTTTTGCTAAGAAGCCTTTTTTGGAGTTGAAGGTTGAGGATATTGATTCTAGTCTCAATGGGAGCGTGTAAGTGACTCTCGACGAGCCATGGGTATTGAGCTGACAGGTTCAAAGGCGGGCATTCTTCCACTTTGCCCAAGCTACACTGCCTCTTCTTCAAAAGTCGGTTCCCGATTCCGAGTATCCTCCAACCCTGATCATCACGGGAGCAACAGCATCCATTAAAGGATCCGCGCAATTCGGCTCCTTCGCCGCGGGAAAGTGGGCGTTGCGAGCTCTGGGCCAGTCCCTCGCCCGCGAGTTCCATCCCCAAGGGATCCACGTGGCGCATGCCATCATTGACGGCGTTATTGATATCCCTCGCACAAAGGACTGGCGGGTTAATGATGGTGTTGAGGATGGAAAGATTAAGCCAGAGGCGGTATGTATTTCTTGATGAGTGAGAGAGAGGGACTTGATACTGACTGATGTTTTAGATTGCAGAGACGTATTGGTATCTTCATACGCAGCATCGATCTGCTTTTACGCAGGAGGTTGATATCCGACCATATGTTGAGAAGTTCTAGGAATGTGTTGTTGGCGCTATAATATGACTCTCATGACTTGCGTGTTTCTCACGGTTGTGTATATGCCCGTAACTACTCTTCTCATGACTGTGTATATGCGCGAAACTGTTCAGCTGATGACTTCTGCTCTCTTGATTCTAAACTGACTTTCGATCGCCTCTGAATGACATGTATAAAACAATCTCTGAATCCTCGAGGTCGTCACACATGCGGACTTCTCCCCGCTTAGCAAGCCACGCTCGAGTTGATTACTATTCACGGCATGGTTCAAACCCCGCCTTGACATGGGAACCTCGGTTGTCAACTTGTCAATATCGCCCTAACTGACTAACAAGAGTCACGTCTCTAGCCTGGGCTACAAAGGCTCTGAATTGCATGTCGCCTTGCTCAGCCGTTTCCCGAGTCTTTCAATCACTCAGTACCTCCGTACTCGCTGACAAGATGCCCTTTTACCAAATCTATCACTCTTATCCCCTCGACCAGGAGCAGCGGCAATCCATCGCCGCCTCCATCACCAACCTGCACTGCAGCGCCTTTACCACTCCCTCATTCTTCGTCCACGTGCACTTCATCCATGAAGACGCTAGCGCTGGCAACTACTTCCTCGCTGGCAAACCTCACACAGCCACGTCGAACCGCATCATCGGCATCGTGCGCACGTCTTCCACACGGCCCAAGTCCGCCTTTGACGAGTTGGCCGCTCAGATCGAAGGTGCATGGTATGAGGCGTTGAAGATAGTTGCGCCGGTGGAAAAGAAGGAGTGGAGTCAAGATGATGAGGGGAAGCGGTTGATGAAGGTTACGTTTGTGCCCATGATTACTATTCGGGAGGGGGGCATGGCTATTCCAGATGCAGGGCAGGAGGGGGGTTGGTTGAACGAGCAGATTCCGTTCTTTGAGGAGATGAGTAATAAGGGCATTTCTGACTTTACGGACTTGTTGGAGGAGCTAAAGGAGAGGGATGACTTGAAGAAGCTGCTCCACGAATAGCAGGGACAAGGATATCCAGCTATCTATTCCTAGAGGCCCTTGGAGGAAGTCAAGGTGCTCAATGATGCTCCTAGTATCAGTCTGCATAAGAACTCCCATACCCAACGCCAAAAGAGTGGGTTTTTCCTACAAGAAATGTGAGATTCGTGCCGAATGAGCCGCCTATGACCAGACTGCCGTGATACCACAAAGACTGCTTGCTCTTGTCTTCGCATCGGAATAAGCACAAACCTTGGCTATCTCCGCAAGGTTCGCCACTATGTCCGGAAATGCCGGCGGTTGACCAACCCGGCCTCGTATTGTGTAGATTCTGATTGGATTCTTTCGATGTGAGTTCTTCTGGCTATTCATGTCTGTGTGTTTTTATCTCCGTGTAGCAGTTATGATGCTTGCCGAGCTTGCGACTCAATGGAGAGGAAATCGGACCAAGATTTAGATGCCGGAGTTACTCGATATTACCAAAGAGCATCTATTCCCGACCCAGCGGATGAGTTGCCTCTCTTGAATCGAGTATAAGTAAAACGCCTTAGACCTATCAACTCATCATAATTAACGCCTAGACTGTTCCGTCTACTACACCAAGATCCGTCTCCGCCAATTCACTCTAATTACCCAACTCCCTCGCATCAAACTCGCAACCTCGAAATGCCCAGAGTCCTCATCCTCGGCGCCACAGGCTACCTTGGAAAGAGACTTGCCGACGTCCTTGTCCGCAGCGGCCAGCATAGAATCTATGGTGTAGCTCGCAACGATGCCAAAGCTCAAACTCTAGCAGCATCCGAGGTCATTCCCGTCATCTGCCCTGATCCTGTCGGAGAGCCGGAGGCCTATCTCAACGCTATCAGAGAGCATCATATCGATGTTGTCGTCGACGTTGCTGGAGCCAACCAAGACTCGGCAAAGTTCCTCAGCGACGTTAAACAGATCGGCCAAGAGCGCTTGAACAGCTACAAGGCTTCTGGATTACACATCGGACCTAAGCTTGGTTTCATCTACTGCTCAGGAACGTGGGTTCATGGTTCCAGCGAGGAATCCATCAACGATCTCGACATTGCTGGACGCAGCGCAGTCACTCAACCACCAGCCCTCGTTGCCTGGCGTACAGACTTGGAAAACTCCATCTTGGCGGCTTCAAACTCGCTCGACGTTGCCATTATCCGTCCAGCTCTAAACTACGGTCGCGAGAGCACCATCTGGACGCCTTTCATTCTCCCACTTCTACAGGCTGCTCGGAGCGGAAACTCGGATGACATTCAGATTCCTCTGCGAGCTAGCTCCAAACCGGGACTTATTCATGTCGACGATGTCGCAACAGGCTTTAAATGTGCAATCGAGAAGTTGTCTCTCCTCAATGGCGGAACGTACCCGGTGTTCGACCTGGTCACTAGCCAAGAGAGCATGCGAGGCATCTTTGACGCGCTGGCTTCAGCTTGGAGGTTCAATGGGAACCATGAGTTGGTTGGTACAGATGGTAATCTCTTTGCAGAGGCCATGAGCACGACTATGAGGGGATCGTCTGATCGAGCAAGGCAGCTTCTAGGCTGGGAGCCGGCGAGGACGAATGGATTCATCGCGGATATGGATGTGTATGCTGCTGCCTTTGCTTCTCAGCATTAGATACGTGAAAAGGTGCAAACAAAGACGGCAGAGTAACAAATTAATCATGAATTCATGTTTCTGAAATTCATCTAGAAGTGTCTTGTCACCTGTCCCATCATGATGCATCTCACTTTTAGCCTTATGACAGTAGTCCACTCAGTACTCCCCCTTTGAACTTGAAAGAGACGACGGGCCCTATTCAGCTACCATCGCCGTGCCTACCACCAAGCACATGGCCAAGGCCTAGACCTCGCCCCCGATGGCATACTTGACGATCAAACCGCTCACACCCAGCAACGCGCCTGCTGCCGGAAGCCCAATCTGACTCGCGAGGCTAAAGGGAACAAGCCACTTTGTCTCGGCTGGTAGTTGAGCGGCATGGCTCAGATACCAAGGTGCTGTCAAAGTCATCCAGACTGCAACCCAAAGGTAGCCCACCAGTCGATGCCACAAGGGAACTTGCACATCCTTCTTCTTTGTATCAACACCAGTGATACGACGACATAACTGTTGAACTGCATCCTCCAACATGATGGCGATGACAAATGACCCGAAGAAGGCGAGTGTTGGTGTCTTGGCGGGGGGATCGTAGGAAAACAAGTCGATAGTGATGTGCATGGCGCCAGAGGCCAAGAACACGATGGCGATGTTCAAGTAGCGCTCTATGATTGAAGGTCGTGGAAGGCCTAGAAGGTCTCGGCATATGTAGTTGCTGAGTGATTTCATAGGCCATAGACAGTCCTGATGCCAGAAGGTGCTGTCGTCCTTGTAAGCCGGTGCATTTTCACAATATAGGGGAGTCTTACTTCCAGAATCCGCGGATGGTGTACGCATCCCACATGCTTCCAAAGAGCGGAGGCCACTGATCAGGGGATGTGATTCCAAGGAGGACAGAGAGAATAGAGAAGCCTCGGTACGGGATGTCGATGGACACTCGAGCCGGCGCGATCCCTGCTACAGGACCGATAGCGACGCGACCTGCCCATTGCTCAGCGGTGGCGTTGAGGTAGTTGAATTCTGTACCAGGCCCAAAGAGTCTCTGGGCATCTTCAGGTGGCGTCTCTAATGAGGCCTTGTAGATGATGTCGAGGAGGAGGTACTGCCATGCCATGATGAGCATCTGTCGTGTGATATACGCGCTGCGAGTCGGCTTTGGTCCTTTGTAGTAGCGCGGAAATCTATTGACGCGCTTGACCTGCCACGGATTTCCGACATTTCGCAGATTAAACAAGAGACAAGTCGCAAGATAAAACTTGTTGAGGAATCCATCAGAAAGTCGAAAAATGCTGCCTCTCACCAGCTCATCAGCATCAAGCTTCGAGACGGCGAGGAAGTTGCAGCACTGCATCAGCACGAGAACGACCCATCCCATGATGACGCCGTTGACGACGAAGCTGGTGCCCATGTCTGATATCATCTGGAAGAGCTGCTTGCCAATCGCGACTACGACGACGGGCCAGATGTAGCGTGGCGTGGAGTTGATGCCTGCTTTTGGAGCGGCGACCATGATGATGGCAGTAGGAACACAAGCGCCAAGGAGCATAAACGCGCCCTTGACGAGACCGATAGGTACTGAGCCTTGATTGAGAGGCTCCATGATTTGCCTGAATTAGTGAACGTGTTGTTGGTGTAGAGTTGGCAAGAACGGTGAGCCTTTTAATCAAAAAATTTCGTAGCTTTTGTATGATAGTTGCGGGTCTTTAATATGGCCGAGCAGCTAATTAGACGCCTCAGACAGTAGCACAACCGCTAAAAATGGCTGATTATTGCGTGTCTCATTCGCGTTTGATAGCGAGTGGCTTAGTGCTCACTATGCGTGTCTTACATGGTGGCTAGGTTTTGCTTCTTTTGTTAGGGGGAAGTGATTGGTTTAAACGATGAATGAGAGGGGCGGTTTGAATACGAATGACGGTGCATATGCAGATATATCAAGGATATACTCTGTAATACTCTGGAATAGATATCTCGTCAACAAGACTACAGCTTCGACTTTTCAGCCTTGACCTCTTGATTCAAAGCCAAATCAGTCAAAATCTCCTCACTCCCACCCCCAACAACCATAACCCTAACATCCCGACTAATCTGCTCAACCCTCGCCCCCCTCCCACTCTTAGAATACCCCAACCCGCCCATGACCTGCTGACTCTCCCTATTCACCTTCTCCAGCGTCTGCCCCGCCAGGACCTTGAGGTTTGCGAATTGACCCCCGAGTTTCGCGGTGGGGTTTGTCTTTGAGATGTAGATGAGCTGCTCCATCCAGGAGTGCGCTGCTTCGATGTGGCGGGCCATGGTGCTGAATTTGGCGCGGATGACTTGGTTTTGGATTAGGGGTTTTCCAAAGGTTTCGCGGGTGAGGGCGTGTTTGTAGGAGTCGTGGAGGCAGACGCGGGCCATTCGGAGGGCGGTGCAGGCGAGCCAGAGGCGTTCGTGGTTGAAGTCTGAGATTGGTTAGGGCATGGATACGATAGTTTCAGATATAGTTACTCACTGTTCATGATGATGGGGAAGCCCTTGTTCTCCTCCCCCAGAAGATTAGAGACGGGGACTTGTACGTTGTCAAACTCGATGTACGTAGAACCTATCACCAGTCAGACATGCTCCGCGATAGCATTGCATCAAAACTCACCGCTGGCCTCAACACCAGAGTTCTCAATCTTCTTGCACGTAACTCCAGCAGCCTTGAGAGGAATGATCAATGCCGAGATGCCAAACGTCCCATCTCCTCCAGTCCTGACAGCTGCCGTGCAGTAATCCGCAAAGATGCCGTTGGTTATCCACTTCTTTGCGCCGTTGACAATGTACTTGTCTCCTCTCCTTTCAGCTGTAGTTGTGATTCCAGCAACATCAGAACCAGCTATTACGAGGTGTTAGCCTTTACCGTACATGCGGCATCGGGGACTTGCCATCTGGTTCCGTGACGGCTAGACAGAACCTCGTCTTTCCCGAGAGGACGTCGGGAAGGAATCGTCTCTTTTGCTCTTGATTGCCGAAGTGGATGACAGGTGGAAGACCGATGGAGTTGCCACATCCAAGAGCCCATACAATACCGAGGTATCCGCATCTAGCCAGCTCATCAATGACGATGAGGTCGTGAAAAGCATCCCATTCTTGAGGGGGAATGTCAGCAGGGAGTCTCTGGCCTTGCAACTGATCGACTGCTACTGGAAAGGGGGCCACGGCAGTGTATCCGAGCTGGGCATGTCGTTGCTGGACCTTGAGGGAGGTGAGCAAGTTGGGACGACATGGAGGAGAGTGGTGGCTACCTCTTGTGGTACGGCGCCTTTTCTCTCCCATTCATCACAGAAAGGCGCGATGTGCTCATCGACATAGGCTCGCACTTCTTTCTGTAAGCACCTATGCGATTCTCCGTAATAAGGGCTTTCGCCTCTGGTCAGCCAGAGAGGGTCTGCAAAGGGGATGCCGGTCATTGTGGTGGTTGACAGTGAGTGAGAGGGTTCGATGGGTGATTGAGAGTATACAGTCATGTCTATCTGAATATATATACACTATCCATATAACACTCATTAGATATTAACCTCGGGAACTACAAGGCCGCCCACACTGTGAGAGTCTCGGAAAGCGGGCGGTCCGTGGATGCGGACCGTACATGGATTCTCGAAACATGTATATACTATATAGCATCAATAACCATTCCTCTAAGAGCCATGTTTGAACTGATGAGACTACCAGCAACACTCAGCAGTCTCTATTCCAACCTCAATCATCACGAGTTTCTCATTCTCAATCAATCATCGTTGTCTTGTCGCATCCATTCGTGACCCTCATTGGTCCGAAGCTGTCGGTCCGGCTCAATCGAGAGGTCCGCTTCTCGGTCCGAGGCCGGGGGCCAAGGAATTACATGGCAATGACGTCGTAGGGACGAGAGAGTAGAATGATGAATTAAGCGCGTTAAACTGGATTAGGCATCTAATCTACAAACTGTTCCTGACTCCCTACAAAAAGCAACTGATTCCTAACCTCGCTCGTCGGAGACGTAGCCATGTAATCCACATCTGGAATGTTCCATTTACTCGGAGACGGCAGATTCGACAAGAATGACATGGGCCCAGGAGAGTTTCCGGATACTTGCCTGGCCAGCATGCCATAGTCGACGAGTGACCAGAGGGTGTTTTCAGCAATGCCGTCTAGTTCGTCTGCGAGACATGACGCGTTGAATAGGTGGGCGTATGATTCAGAGTGGGCGTCAAACTCTCGGAGTTTGGTCAACTGGGAACAGGTAGTCAGCGTTTTGAGTCAATACTACAATAATGGAGATGGACAAACCATGTTGGGAACCATGGGCCATAGAACCCCCAATCTTTCAAGCACCTCTATACATCGTTCGAAATACCTCTGGCTGTCATACTGGTCAACATCAACACCTTGACGCTGCGCACCAAAAGCAAGAGAGTGAATGCCAGCCGCGATCGAAGCACAGTAGGTGTAAAACGAAGACTCCATTGGCACAACCCCAGTAGTCCCCGCCACGAGCAGATCCGTGAGTTTCCTCGCATTCTCTTGAGCCACGTGGAACGCGTTGCAAGCAAAGCTTTTCGGAACTCTTGCCGCGATAGGCCGTAGGTGAAGACGAATGAGAAACGGGTGGTTTAAAAGACAGTAGCAGAGATGAAACAGAACGTGTGAAAAGACTAGATGGCCGACTTGTTTCTCGTCAATGTTGCTGTCTGCTCGAGGTCCATTTTGAACAAGATCCAAAATCGGCTGATCCTGGTTCTTGAGATAAGACTCGAGTAATAAAAGTGAAGCATTCGTCAATGCAAAGTCGGACTGGGGATCCAACGGCGTGAGCATTTCGCCTGCACTTCGACCGTGGGCGTATTTCGTGCAGCGTCCAAAAATGGAGGTAGCTACGACAGCGAGACCAAATGGACTTGGAGGATGAGCGAGAGGAACATCCCAGCTGAGGACCTGGCGCAGCGTAGGTACATTCTCGCCGTCTTGACCTAAGTCTTGGAAGACGTCTTCGTTGCAGGGCAGATGGAGAGTGCAGTCATCGTCGGGGACGGCTGCGGGTCTTGAGCGGGCGCAGGAGATTAACTTGTCGACGAGGTAGATGGACCAGAATGTTCTCCGTCGTTCTTCGCGTTCTGTTGGGGCGAAGAAGAATGAGGGCTCTGACATGAGGTCGACCTCTTGGGATAGACGGATGGCTAGGCCGAGGCGTAGCCAGCCTGAACTGATTCTCGCGGCTAGAGTCGACATCTGTTAGTCAAAGGAGTCGGGGCATCTGATAGAGATGAGACATACCTGTGTAATCGACAATTGCCAGCAGAGTAACAGTTTGAATAACACTCAAGTCAAGATTGTTATCAACACTCAAATGATCCTCAATCACACACAACCACGACTGACGAGAGTACGCATCCGAAGCCTGCTGAACCTTGCCCACAAAATAAGGCTCATCCGAGAACCGCACAGCATACGCAATAACAGCAAACAACAAACATCTCGGAATGGCCATGGTAGAAAGACTCGCGTAAAAAGACGTCCGGTGGAAGAATGAATACGGTTGATTGTGGACACGCGCAAAGTAGACATCTACGAGGGATTGTACCACTTCTGCGGGTGGGAGTCCATCAAATGAGCTGATTCTTAAAATTAGCTTCTTTTCCTTTTAGTTTGCTAGAGATTGTCTTACAAGCAGTTCAAGACGGAATCCTGTACTATGGAGTCAAGACTCAAGTCTACTTGGTCTTGGTTCTGAAGCAGCGACGGCATCCGTCGAGGCGTCGAGTTGAACGCAGAAGAAGGAGATGCCTGGCTGAGAATCAAGTCAGTCTATAGTCTTTCAAGATATTCACATGTACAGATTCCTTATCTCTTACACATAAGACTCAATGTTGCCCTGGCTGAGCCTGCTCAACGCGGATTCGAGAGACGCGATGCGCTCCAGCAGCTGACTCTGTCGCTCAATCAGTTTCAATACTCCAACATTGACTTGTCAACATACGCTTATCGTCGCATTAGAAATCTTAGGCGCAGCAATGCCCGTCTCGCCCGCCGTCACCGAGTACGGCTCATAGACGCAGCTCCGCCGGCTTTGTCGGCAGTGAGTGCAAACGGGGCGCTCCCCAGAGCACTTGACCTTGCGTCGCCTGGGAGTAGGTTAGAAGGCATGCAATAGTATCAAGGTATGATAGATGCTAACCTGCAATTGGCGCATGCTTGACGGATTCGCTTTATCACGCCCGCATTCGTGGGCCGGGTGCCATGTGTCTGCATTGGGGGATGCCGAGCGGACCGAGGATGAGGGGAAAGGCCTTAAGGTAGGGGTCAAAGTAGAAATGAGACGGTGGATTTGAGTTGAATGGGGAACAGGACGGAATGACGGAATATTTCACCCCGGGGACATATGCAATCAGGTTTGGTTCCTTTGAGCTCAGTTGATGGAGAGGAGAGAACAGAATCTGGGGAAAACCTGGGGTCTAACAATCTCCCCGCAGCGAGAAACATAAACATGGATATTCACGAGCTAGAGTATTTACTACCTAAACCGTACTAGTCTATTATTCTTTGTCGGGAACTGCTCCAATGGCTTCTCTTCTCTTCTCTTCCCTTTCCCCGTCTCACGCGTCCCTCCTCTAGAGCTTGCTGCGCGTCCGTGGCTCGTCCCAGTCCACCGCTCGTCCTGCCTGGAACTCGCTGACGCCAAAGTGACCTGGCGCAGATGGCTTCATCATTTCATTGAAGAGGATCTTGATGGTTGTGGCCTGCTCTGGGTGTCCTCCATGGCTCCAGCCTGACGCGATCAATTCCTTGGACATTCTCAGAGCTTCTGGCGACACAGATCGCAGTTTGGCCAGCAAAGAATCTAGGGCCTCATTTAACTTGCTCTGATCCTCGACGATCCCCATGACTACTCCCTTGGCGTACAACTCTGCCGGAGCAACAGGCCTTGCCGTCAAGATTGCCTCTCGAGCAAAAGGTACGCCCCATTCGCGAACCACATACTTTGAGATTGTCGCAGGACAAAGACCCAGCTTGGCCTCGCTCAGCGTGACCTTGGCGCCTTTGACACAGAGTCGAAGATCGCAGGCAAATGCCAGACCGACTCCGCCTCCAAATGCTCGCCCGTTGAGACCAGCGATTGTGACCTTGGGGCTCTTGTCGATGGTGTCAAAAAGACGTTCGAGCCTGTTGAACTGAGCTTCGGCGACATCATCATTCCCGCCCACGGGGGTGCTATCGCTGAGATCCATGCCAGTGCAAAAGAACTTGCCACTCCCTGTGAGGACGATGCGGTTGACGCTGATGTCGTTGGCAGCCTCTGAGAAGATGGCGGTCAGGTCCTCGATCATGGAGATGGTGAGGGCGTTGCCGTTGCGTGGTCGGTTCATGGTGATCCTGAGATTCGCTCCTGATTGATCGACGACGAGACCATCTGTTTCTTTAACACGTTCCCAGGTCAATGGCTCATGCGTCTTGCCTCGCGATCTCATCGCACGCTTCTCTTTGGCTAACAAAGCAGCGCCCACGCGACTCGAAGTTCGCTGCGACAACTTGCTCGAGATCCAAGCCCCGACAGCTGCGAGCTTGGACAGGTTGGCTCCTGTATGGACACCAGCCCGATCAAACATGTAGACCAAGTCCTCGGTGGCAGCGTTGCCTTTGGCTCCGGGCGCAAAGGGACATCCGCCCAGGCCAGCAACGCTGCTGTCAAACACTCTTACTCCGCAGCTGAAAGCCTCCCAAACGTTGGCGAGAGCTTGCCCGTACGTGTCGTGGAAGTGACCTGCTATCCGATCTAGGGGAATATCGTTGTGTTTGAGGAATGAGATGAGCGTGCGCACGTCTTTGGGGCTTCCGACTCCGAGGGTGTCGCCGAGGCTGATCTCGTAGCAGCCCATCTCGAGGAGGCCCTTTACTGTCTTGAGAACGGCGAACGGAGGAGTCGGTCCATCGAAGGGGTCGGCGAATATGCAGGATACATAGCTAAAAGAGACGAGTCAGTCGTCGAATTGAGAGACACACATAATTACTCACCCGCGAACGTGGCAGCCGAACTTGTTTGCTTCTTCACAGACAAGACGTGCCCTGGCCATCCCTTGGTCGACGGTGCAGTTGATGTTGGCCCTGCTGAAGCCCTCCGACGCGCTCACAAACACAGCGACTTCTTTAACTCCAAGCTGACGTGCAATATCGAAGCCCTTCCTGTTCGGAACCAAGACTGGGAGGCGTAGCGATGCATCTCCAAGCAGGGCCTGCACAGATGGACTCTTCAAGACGGCGCGACAATCTTGTAGCTGGGGGACTGCCTTGGGAGATACCACGGATGTGACTTCTATCGTCTTGAGTCCTGCATCGTAAAGTCTACGAAGAAGCTCAATCTTTACGTCTGTCGGGACTTGCTGAGAGATGTTTTGTAGGCCATCTCGGGCGCCGACTTCGACGATGCGGACTTTGGTAGTCATGATGAATGATGAATGGGTCAAGTTGGCATCAAGGAAAGGTCTAGACTTGGCAGGTGGAATAAATGAATGAATGTGGTTGCTCCTTCCCTAGGTTCTTTCCGTGGATGCGATTGACTTCGCGGTCCGCATTGAAGCTCCGGCGACAACCGAGATACCCGCCGTGGATGGCCGGTCCGATCGCCGCGGGCAGCTCGCAAAGCATTTCCGTTACCGCTTTGCGCAGGTATTTAGATCCCGAGGTTGATTCTTTCGGAGGAGAGATATTTATTGTCATCGCAGGCATACATTTGTTCATTTTTCGGCAATTTACTATCACAACAACGACCTTGGCTGTATCTCTCTCTAATTGATGTCCTCCTCCCGTTGATGGAGTCGCTCCGCCTCGGTCCGAGCCCCGAATAGTCTCTTTATTTACCGCCCAAGGTCCAGCTAGTTATCTTTATTGTTCTCCAGATTACTCTATTTGGCATTTGGAAGCCTATTCACTCTTATTGCCTGCAACATGTCAACCACACATCAGTACCCAGTCGAGCGCTCCAAGGTGTCCCTCCGCGACCAAGCTCACAAAGACAACCTCGCAAATTGGGAGCCCATATTGGAAAAGTACGAGGATGCCCTGCAGCAAGTATCCAGTGAGGGTGCGCACGCTTCACTTGAGAGGCATCAGACCAGAGGTCAACTCCTGCGTAAGTCACCCAGACCACACAGATTTCAAGAGACATGCTGACCGGTTTGCAGCAAGAGATCGCATCGCTTTGCTTCTCGACCAAGACTCTCCATTTCTAGAGCTTTGTCCTTTCGCTGGATTTGGTAATTCCAACTCGACGCCTTCGGCAAACATTATTGCCGGCATCGGCACTGTGAGGTAGGTCAACACTTGTATTATTGTACGAGCTAATGCTAACCCTCCGAGTAGCGGAAAGATTTGTCTTCTCATGTCTCATATACCTACCCAGAGCGGCGGAGCATGGAATGAAATGACGGGTAAGCATTCTACTACTTGAATCCACGTATTTACTAACAAGTCGCAGTTGTCAAGGTCAACCGCATCTTGGAGATCGCTTCCGAGAACGATCTCCCACTCATCTCCCTCGTCCAATCTGTAAGTCTCACCCCCCTCCGCACATTCTCAATACTCTCTAAACTTTTCAAGGCCGGAGTATTCCTCCCACAGCAGTTCCGAGTCTTCCACAAAGGCGGCCAACTCTTCTACGACCTCGCCAACCGCACGTTCCAAGGCAAGCCGTCATGCGCCATCGTCTTTGGGTCTTCGACTGCTGGCGGAGCATATCACCCCGCTCTATCCGACTATAGCATCTTTGTCGAGAACCAGGCTCAAGTCTTTCTTGGCGGGCCGCCGCTGGTCAAGATGGCTACTGGAGAGGAGGTTGAGGCTGAGGAGTTGGGAGGTGCTGATGTTCATGGTACGCGGACTGGTCTTGCTGATCAGATTGCGACAGACGAGTGAGTTTGATAACCCGTGCTTTAAAAAGGTGATTATGTCTGACATGTGCAGGTTTGATGCCATTCACAAAGCCAGGGATTGGGTCGCCTCCCTCAAGATCAAGCAGCGATTCCTCAAGAGCACAGGCGAAATCACCGATCCTCTCCCTCCGCGATATCCCATCGACGACATCCTTTCCCTGGTAAACCCCGATATTCGAAAGGCGTTTGACATGAAAGAGGTGGTTTTGAGACTTGTGGATGACTCGAGACTGGCCGTCTTCAAGCCCAAGTATGGAGCCAACATTCTCACGACGTGGGCACACATCATGGGTAAGTCAATGAGAGCCAATATATGAATCAGGACTGACGAGGTGTGTAGGCTTTCGAGTGGGAATAGTGGCTAACCAGATATCCGTCATCAACCCCGACGAAGCTCTCAAGGCCGCCCAGTTCATCCGACTATGCAACCAAGAGTAAGCTATCTCGTCCCTCTCATTGAACCCACTAACCTTGCCCATTAGATCAACACCCATCATTTTCCTCCATAACGTCACAGGCTTCATGGTAGGCACCAAAGCCGAGCACGCAGGCATCATCAAAGCTGGAGCACAGCTCGTCTCTGCAGTTTCATGCTCCCAGGTTCCTCACATCTCCATCATCATGGGTGCCTCCTACGGCGCTGGCAACTACGCCATGTGTGGTAGGGCATACAAGCCTCGATTCATCTTTACTTGGCCGACGGGCAAGTGCAGCGTCATGGGCCCTGATCAGCTAGCCGGCGTTATGGAGCAGATCCAAGCAAAGAAAGCTAGGCCTGAGGGAGAAAGGGATTCGGCGGAGCAGGTTCAGGAAAAGACGGCACAGTTTAAGCGGCAGGTTCAGAGAGATGCTGAGAGCTACTCTACGAGCGGCATGCTTATCGATGACGGCATTATTGATCCTAGGGATACTCGGGAGGTGCTGGGTATGTGCTTGGAGATTGTGTCGGGGAACGACAAGTCTGCCGGTCAAGGATTTAGAGCTCTGGCGAGAATATGAGTGGGCCTGGCTGGTGAGTATGTAAGTCATTGAAAGTTTGAAACGAAGAGATCGAAGTTGGGCATGCCGTGTTAAATAGATAGCATATTATTATCGGCAAATTACATTCCGTGTCCTGTCATACAAACCCAACCAACAGTTCTATCCCATATTATACAAAATCCCATATAGTACACGTCATCTTACACTCTCCTTCTACTAGTTATTACCTCAAACTCCTTATCTGAACTCTTCTCCAGCTCCTTCTTGACCCACGAAGCTATACTCGAAGCCGCATCGTGAGGACTATCCAGATGCAACTGAAAGAAGCCCTGCAGCAGAGAAGGCGTAAACGTATCTTCCGGTATCGCGCTCGCGAATTGCGCTGCGAGGATTCGAATCTCCTGCATATCTAGATGTGCCGTGGAACCCAGGTCAGGGGAAAACATGCGAATAAACATTTCCTCCGCCGACTTTTTGCTAATGTTTCCAAGCAAGACTTTCATGTCAACACGACCGGGTCGAATTAACGCGCTGTCTAGTTGATCTGGTCGATTTGTTGTCATGATGACGATGCGGCCTTCCTGCGATCCTACACCGTCTAGGACATTCAGGAGGCCAGACAAGGTGCAGTTTGGCGCGTGGTTGCTATCTTGTCCGTTCTTTTCGTTGCTTGAGCGGTCTACCCACACGGCGTCGATGTCTTCGAGTAACACGACGCAGCGCGGTGGAATCTCTTGGAACATTTGCTCTAGATCGGCATCTGTGGCGACGCTGGGAATCTTGACTTCGTACAGGTCAAGACCAAACTCTCCGGCGATGGCAACAGATAGAGACGACTTTCCAGTTCCGGGAGGGCCGTAGAAGAGATACCCTCTCCTATAAGGCATGCTGCGACTCTGATACCGCTTCTGGGTCTTGAGGTCGAGGTAGTTTCTGATGTCGACGAGGAGATCTTGCTTCATCTCATTGTCAAAGTGAACCGTGTCGAGGTGTCGGATCGGTTTGCGGGCTTTGGGTTTCCAGGCGAGACCGTAGCGATCTCGAGAGTAGATGATGACAAAGAATTGTGTTTGTCTGTCCGAGTATTCGCGACAGGTTTCGATAAAGGTCTTGATGGGTTCTGCTGACCAACCGAAGCTGCTCACCGTGATGTCCTCGCCTCCGATGCCATCGTAGTTTGGGTCGGACAAGGACGCGGAGAAATCATCAATTCTTCGGGTAATGAGAAGGAGACCGGTGCCGTACCAGATCCATCTCGTGTTCCAGTGAGGACAATACTGGACAGAGTGTCGCGTCTTTTTGAGCGCTGCCGCCCTATCACCATTAAGACGTCCGATATCGGTGCGTCCAGTAAACGAGCGATAATGCCGTGCCCTATGATCCATGATCCATCTGACGACGCTCCTATTGAGGGGATCACCCCCCGGAATCGTCACAGAAGCCAGGAAGAAGCGGCGGATGTAACCGTAGGCCTCACGCCATATGCGCTGCAGGAAGCGCCAGGCCGTGGGTACGGTTCCTGCAATGGCGATAAGCGACCCGATCTGGGTGATGTCGAGCTCCGACCAGCGCGAGCAGACGTCGCTCAAGACGCCGATTCCGTGGGACCAGGGGTCGAGGAGGTGCTGCCCGGCGGCTGCCCCGAGATGGAAGCGATGAGACATCTTTTCAATGGCTCAATGGCTTCACCCGGAAGGCCTGGGGATGGGTTGGTTGCTGGGGTCTTTTGAGGCCAGCGACCATTGAAGATGCGCCCCCCGACGCAGCAAGAAACAGGGGAAGAAAAGCCACCAGAGAGAAGTGGGAATAGAGGACTAACCAATTACATGGGTGAAATGAATGACAAGAAGGGGCAACTATTAAGAAATGAACAGATTGATAAGAACAATACAATCGACGTGTCAAAGGGGGACCTGGGGAAAAAGAGTTTTCACTCTCGGGAACTGCGCCACAGGTGACGCCACATTGTTAGAGATTTGTGTACAACCTCACACTGGGCGCTAACATTGCCGTCTCGGGTCTGATGTCAGACGGAAATGAGAGGTGGAGACGGACTTTGCTTTTGCACTCGGATGCTGGAATAATTTCTTGTCTTTCCGGCTGTTCTTGGCAGATAGGGGCAAGACTCGTTTAGCTTCCAAATAGGCACAGGGTAACCGCGTGAATGGTTGTGGTGACCTGGTAGTGTTTCTGAGAGTAGGTAGAAGCATTAACGCCGTCATGTTCGAGAATGTCATCCGTACGAGGTTGACTGCGAATGGATGGTTTGGTTGGAAGGCGGCCAAAGCCTGGCAACAGGTTTTGGGCATGGACTTGGTGCTTTTCTTCCTTTGCCAATAAGTAGCCTTTTGTATATACCAGCGCAAGTATAATGGGGGGATAAACTCCATCCACTTCTTTTGCAGGGCTGCAGGGTACTTTCTGCATCCTCATAGTGAATCTTACATGGGGGGCTTCAGTTGCCAAGTCTGACCGAGAAGTATTATTCTTAAAATGCCAATAACATGATGGGGGTATATGAAATTCCTTCTGCAAAATGACCATCCTCCATTTACATCACAAACGTATAAGGCCTGTCAAAAAAGTCATCCCAATTCCTCCTCGTACCAGCCTTCCCAGAACTCCAGATCCTTTTCAGCAGATCCTGCGCGACCAGTGGTGACGCCGTACCGAATGTCTTCTAGCCCAGCTCAACTCGTTCAGGATAAAGGTCTTGTCTGCATCGTCATCTGCATCTAGCATGACACCAGCAACCACAGTCGGCCAGACGAGATACTTTCGGACCTCACTTTTTGGATCAGAAGCTATCTCTTCGAGGCCGCGTAGAAGACTCTCGCGATATGATGATTGCAGCGAGGGGATGTCGATGTCAATGTTGGCTGATTGGGTGTTGCTTACGCTCGGCTCGGGGCTAAGGAGGGCAGATGTGCAGTACAGGGCAACGGCGGCCTGGTATATGTAGGCAACGCGTTGCCAACCCAGCGACTCGCTCTGACGCTGGGCAACAGTCCTGTCAGAAACTTTCAACTGCGGACACGGGTTGATGTTGGCAGCCCAGTCTTCAACTGAAAAGGACATGATGCGTTTGAGCAAGTCGATGGTGGAAGAATGTTGGTGTTGTGCGAAAAGAGGGTCATCTGTCACGGTGGCTCGTAGATGATTCACGAGGATGATGTCGGCCAAGAGCTCTGGGGGACATGGAAGAGAGGTCCAGAGGCCAGCGCCGTACATGGAGGGTAGTAGGCCGATATACTCGAGCTGACGGTTGGTGCGCTCTACTTCTGGGGTCGGCGCTGTTACTGTGCCCATGATGTCTATCCTAGGTCGGGGTTGGTATGACGATACTTCAAGGGAGGATCATGTACCTACAGGATAAAGTATCGGAATAGATGGTTGAACCAAGGCCATTCCTGGATAAGATGTGTCGTCCCACCGAACAGGTCGATGAGGGTATGCGCAGCATCGCAATGATCGCGCCAGGTGGGAGAGAAACTCTGCTGGAGCTACAAAATGAGAAGAGCCCAATACATTTCGCGAACAACATACCTCGGAAAAGAGAAGCACCAGCATCGAAGCCAGAGTGGCGCCTCGGCCGTCGCGACCGCTGGTAATAGTCCATCCCACCTCTGAGCCAACCTTGACGCCGCTGGCCAAGTGACGGATTGCGGCGCCGCGGTGCGTCTGCAACCTACTTGCGAGAATGGCACGGTCTTCCTCGAACCCCTGCTCCGACTGCAAGATGCGATGTGCCAGGGCGGAAGATACTAGACAGTGCCTGATGGAGGGAGGGGCGTAGGGTGCGTTTGCAAGGGGAATGATGAAGGGAGACTCTGTTGTGGCCCCGGAGCCGTTGGCTACCAGATCGGGGCAAATGTGGACATTATCTGGCAGAGGCACATGAGCGAGGGACTTCTAGTATCAAAAAGGGCATACATACAGTACTGGATCGCTTCAAACAGCGTCGTCGCTTCCGTCGTGTCCCTGAGAGAAAGCTGGATAACGTTGGACTCGTTCTTGGCGCGACGTCCCTTGGACCTAGTCTGTCCAGGCTGCAGCCATTTCAGCGGCTTCTTATCGTATCCCGGACACTCTGTATCCCGACTCTGACACTTGTTGCATCCTGGACGGCCCAGGTCGCAGACGAGACGTCGCTTGAGGCATTCCCAGCACGGTTTGGTCATCATGGGGGCATTTCTTTTTGGATTTCGCGTGGTGTGTTTCCTCGCCGGGATTATACGCCGCGAATGTTATCTTTGTACCTACTTGGGGACGTGGTGAGCGGCAGTGTTAAGGCTGAGGGGTTCGAATCGGTTACTGCTTTTGGTGTGTGATCGGGGGGATTGACGCGCTGCTTACTTTGGTGTGACACGGGTGGCTGTGTGAGGCGACTGATGGTGCAGTAACAGAAGTTGGTGGTGAATTGGTTACACAATGATAGTGTGTAAAGATCCATAGCGCTGGGTGATGCCTATTTCGGCAAAATGAGTGGCCAAGATCTTCACCCTTGCAGCGCATGTTTCGTCATCTCACATCGTTTCGAAGCATGCGTTTGATCATGTCCTGACCCGCAACGCGACATGGCGAAGAACCCAAAGGACGTGCCCGGCTCATATGCGCCCTTTTCTTGCAAAACGTCTACGTAGTAACTCCAGGCATTCTCGCAGCGGCCCGAGACCCTACATCGATCACGAGCTCAGCGGGCTGACCTCCCGCTGTGGATCTCCGGGTGTGATGATCTTCACCGAGGCTGTGCATATGGTCAGACTAACTGTACCCGGGACATATGAAGCGACGCTAGAAGGATTCTAGAATGGCGAGGGGCGGAATTCGGGTGCCTGGAGCTGAGCATCGCCCTCTGGATGACGTGAATGGGGGCTAGACGCGAGGCAGAGTGCAGGCTGTGAGGCTGATCAGTGATGCCGTCATACCGGCTCTTGAAAGCTTATATAGACCACGAGATATCTATCTTTTGCATATTTAGATTTATCAAACAAAGTCCTCTGCTCAACAGCTATAAAAGCGGCCTTTCATCCTTTCTCAAGCACTTTCCCCAGAAGCACTTTTCTCACCAACAACTTCCACTTTACCACTCAAGCAACACACTCAACATACAAGAACGACTCACTTCAGCCTAAAGGGCAAAAAACCACAACAATGTGTCTCCCATTCTTTAGAAAGAAGAAGCTCGCCACGGGCTACGACTACCCTGCAAAGCCCGTCATGGCAACAGCACCAAAGCGCAAGTACCGCAGCAGCGGCACCAGTAGCAGCTCCTACCACCACTACAGTGCTGCGCCCTACATCGGGGGCTACGACGGCGGATACTCTGGAGGAGGAGACGGCGGCGGCGGCTGCTCTGGAGGAGGTGGTGGTGATGGAGGAGGCGGCGGCGGAGGCGGCGGATGCAGTTAAGTCCAAGGGATTGAACTGCATGCATGGGAACGATTAAATGACTAGATGGGAATTGGGAATATGGGCTTTTAGACTGGACTTTTTGGGTTATCTTGGTGTTTGGGGGTGGATACCAACTTTGCGAATTTCAAGACACTTTCTTCTTATCGCAGCTGTAAGAATCGTGAATCGCTGATTATGTGACTTTGATGAAATTACTGTGAATTATGTCTTTTATGGCGTGTTGCTGTACCGAGACACCCATGACTTAGCGACGTGCTCTCGACCAAGCGGTCTTCTATGCCATTTGTGTTGATGTCGGTATGTACTCTATGTTTGGCACTTCGTTTACACCCCGAGAAGAGAGCGCATGATGGTCTCGGCCGAGATCCGGATAGAATGAACGGAATATTTCCGATCCTGACATCTTGGCTGCATCGAGGACCCACGCGTGAAATCATGATCGCCATCGAGCTGAACAGTCTAGAAACCTGAAACAGCACCAGAACCTGGACCAGGAGACATCATTCTGCCTCGCTGCTCCACTCCAGGCAGTCTCGCGCTCATTTAGGTACCGAGATTGAGCACGAGACTGCGTCATTTCATCGATTGGGAAAAGCAAGCGAGAGGCGAAGCTGTGGGATCGTGTTTCTTGGCGTGTGCCTGGCAAGGCGGGGCGGTTATAAACACGCCATATTTTGACCGTCGAAAGATAGGTATTTAAAGCCAGAGGGTGGTTTTGTTGGTGAGACGTCTCGACTCGTTAACTCTTTTCATCCATCTGTCAACTATCACTCGATAGCCGCAAGGATTCATACTTCAAAGTCACCATCTTGGGCAATCAAACATGTGCCTCTGCTTCCCTCGTCGCCGCGGTGCAAAAGAGCAGGAGCAGCAAGACACCACTGAGGCTCCAAGACCCGTCCAACTTCCGAGCAAGCCGGCTGAGGAGAATACCAAAGATGAGCCTGTTGCGGCACTTCGGCCAACCAAGGTAGCCGAACCTGCTGAGGCACCTGAGCCATATGAAGTAAGATGGAAACGACTCGTATCCAGCGATAAAGAGTCTGCAGCGGAAAACTCAAGTCTTGAAACCGGGAAAAAGAAATCGACAAAGAAAAGAAAGCCAACCCAGACCACTGGGGGTGGTGGTGGCGACGGCAGCAGAGCAGTCAACACACAAAATCAAAACCTGGCCAACTCGATGAACATGCATATGCAGCAGCAAATTGCCGCAGGAGATGCTGCAACCAACTATTCAGAACACAAAGACCCTGAAAAGAAGGACGTCCCTGTCCAGATAGACACTGCAAGAGCTACTCACACCTCGAATGCGAACTATTCGAATACCTACACTTCTACGAGCTATATTACGAGACCGAGTAGCAGCGGAGGAGGGGGGTATAGTGGTGGAGGAGGAGGGTATAGTGGCGGGGG
>JABFEX010000011.1:0-25909 GCA_013623515.1 Fusarium illudens
TTTCCTTTATAGAAATTAAGGCTCTTTATTATCCTCTTTCTTATGCTCGGTCGGTGCGTTATAGCTGCTAGTCATAGAATAATATACCCTTATGAGCGAGTCTTCGCACGCAGTAACCAAGCTCTTGCCGTCAGGGGTGAACGAAACTCCCCTCACCAACAGCATCTTTGTTGCATCCTCTGTCGAATTGTGCACCAGGGTACACGTTTTATCGCCAGTCTCAACGTCGTAAACGTAGGCGGCGTTCATGGCACCGATGGCAATGTACTTGCCATCAGGACTGAACCGCATAGAACTGATCAAGGAAACAGGCTCGTCACTGGGTATGCGTAGGAAGTCGAATTTGACTCTTTCCTGGGTCTGTCGAGTGGATGTGCCATCGATCAGGGTCGTGCATCAGCTCTTGCAGTGACTTCGCATGGTCGTGACCGAACAGCTCTTGTTCAGCTAAAGAATCGATCGAAGCCTGAGTTCCATCACGAGGTTCGGGATTAGGCGATACGTCGTCATTAGCAAGCGGGCTTTGCCCGTTATCAGGATTCGGCCCGTCCATGGTTTGAGTAGCGCTTACGCTAGACATGTAAAGCCAAAGGTAGAGGAAAGAGAAGGTGCAAAGCAATAGAGGGGTTTGAAGACTAACAAGCATGATGCTCTGGCTTAGAATTCACCGGAATTCGCCGTGCCGTCTTGACAAGTTGGAGACGAGTCATTTTTGGGCTGGTTTACGCACGGTAAGATGAACTTGGCATGGATTAAGCGGCCCATTGATATTCCGTTGTGGTAAGCAGTACTGTCGGTGAGAGAGAGAAGAAATAATAATCCCCGTTATTGCTTTTCTTGTCTCAAAGCTGGTTGTCATCCAGTTCAGGAACAGAAGTTGATGGAGTAGGGCTAGTTACCCAGTCAAGACAAGTCATGTCAGAACAGTGACCATCTCCCGTCAACGATATTCAGGTCGAACCTCGGCCAGTTCAAGAGGCAAACGCTCTATATCTCTCCTTGGTCATTTCCAAATGTCAAGAGAACGGCTTACCCCGCGAACTGTCACTATCCGGAACCTTACGCGATGACGTTTAGCCCGTACCGTAGACGCTGGGCTGACATTTTGAGTTTTATGACGCTGACATGATGAAGCATTCAAGATCTGACAGCTGGTGAGGAGTACTTATACATGACAAGCGAAGACGCAACTTCATCCCCTCTTCTTCATCTTCTGCTATTTGACTGAAGATATCCACATCCTCGAAACACTCAACCTAGCAATACGCATACCACGACATCAACATGGCACACAGCTCGAAGGTCGGATACCCCCAAATCTACGACGCTGGCGACCAGCAGCACTACAGCACATCTGCAGTTCGCAAGGAGGGTAACTTGCACCAAGTCAACACAGACGCATACAGTATGTCTTGAAGAGCGAGCCCTTTCTTTGGCTGGGGAGGGGACTATCACGCTGATCAAGGACCAGTGGATAAAAACAAGATCATGAACGAACTGCAAGAGAGAGACGTACGCATTCCACAATAGGGCTGTGTTGTGGGGGTCCCCAAGTTATTGACTCTTCCGCTTCTAGATTCAAGAGCACGTCAAAGAAAGAATTAAACACGAGCCTGGATTCGCGGTGAGTATCTTTGAACAAGCAAGACTATCAGTTGTGTTCCGTCCAGGTCGCTAATACATATTGTCATCGATAGGCCACGCTGAACGGTCACAAGCCCTCACGCGGCGCTCTGGTCGACCTCGAGATTGCCAAAGAAGAGGCCGAGATGTTGGCCAAGAGAAAGAGCAAGAAGAATAGTATGGCGGGAATGTCTAGTGGGTCGATGAGTGAATAGGATGCTGTTCCCTAGCCGAGGGAGGGGAGACATGGGCTTTGAAAGGCACAGGAGATCTGACAAGGTCGGGAAATTAAATTCGCTGTCTCGAAAGAAAGCTCACAGCCTCTAACCTCTGTCGAGTTCCGGGATCTCTTTCGTGTTTCTTGGTGGCTTTGCGGTATGGTACCTAATGAGAGGAATCACTCAAGCGAACATATCGATCGTTCTCCAATTTGAAACAAACAGAACGGCGCCAAGAGTGTAGGAAGTAATTCAATATCCACCAAGAAGAGTATCAAAAGGTATCCCTAGTATTAGCCATGTCCCAACAACATCCATTAGAATCAGTCAGTTGCGAAAAGAATTTAGGAAGCGAGGACGGAAGCAATTCATCGTAGAGGCCAACGAGGATGCAATATGTAGGTCGAGGAAATAGTACTTTCATAGACTTTATTACTCTTCATGAAAGAAGATTTGTTCACAAGAAGTTATGTAAGGAAGAATCATTATCGAAATTGAGGCGTTTCTAACGCCCCCTGATTAACAGTACATTATTCAAAGTCATATTCTGTAGGCCGTGACAAGTACACATATTCTCCTAACTCTTAAACCATGTCCTCTGCCCCCGAACCGTTGGCAACAGGCCGTCGAGGAATATTGGATGAGTGATGGTAGCCATGTCCATGCACACCTTCTCCTCCATCGCCCTTGTATCCATGCCCAACAGCACTACCACCATGTGCTCCCCAGCCAGCTCTGTGTGTGAAAACGGCGTCGACCAACTCGGCTCTGTCACCAGAATACATGAAGGGAGCACCACGGTTGAGGGGGATGTGGTTGAATCTCCAATCCCAGATGGCAGCATAAGTCATGCGGTAGGACGAAAAAGCCATGACGGTGCCAATGACAGCGCCTGCGAAAATATCGTACCAGTTGTGGAATTCGTCAATGGTGAGAGCTCCGCCGATGAGGCAGGCGCCGAGAATGGGGGCGTAAATGGCGATGAGCTTCCACATGGAAGGGTGATAGTTGGAAAAGACCTTGAGCTTCGCGTTGAGGTACAGATACAGATAGACAAAGCCCGCAAAGGCGGCCGTGGTATGACCGCTGGGCATCGACTCGAGACTATCGTTGATCTGGTCAGGGTCTCCGGTACAGATCTCGCGCGTGTAGTAAATCTTGAGGAAGCCCTTTTCATTGTAGCCCTGGTTGTTTGCGCGGGTGAGATCTGGCTTGCACACGTCGAGAAAGTGAGGTCGCAGGCCGCCAATGAGCCACTTGACAAAGACCTGGAAGACGGCGGCGCAGATGAGAGAGTACAGGAGACCGATGACGGCGTTGTTGACATCCCAGAAGGATCGGATGCGGATCTGCATCAGGAGAATGATCAAGATGGGGATGATGCTGGCGAGGAAGGCGGCGAGCCAGATGGGGATGATCTCATCGCGTAGAGGGTATCCAAACTCGGGAAAGACAATCTCGCCGTCGGAAAAGGTGACGGGGAATGACCTCGAGGGAGCGGGCTTGGCTTTGTAGACCTGGACAATAACGATTAGAAAGGATGGTTGTTGAGCGGTAGGAGGACGACTTACACCGAGACCAATAGCACCCATGCAGATCATGGTGACAATATCCAGCCAGGTGCACTTGAGCCACTGGCCAAACGTCGGTCGCCTTGACATTGGCAATGGATCGTGCACACGTTTCTGGCGCCTGGTTGAGGTCGAGGTCGAGGGGCCGGCCGGATGCGGCGACTTGGACCTGTTGAAGAAGCCCATGTTGATGGTGTTGGATGGGATGGAGTGGCCGGTATAACGACCAGCTGTGAACAGGCTGATGACTTGATATCGGAAGTTGTCTGTCGAGCCTGTCTAGTTTGGATTTGAGACTGGATGTTACTCTTCTATAAATTCACATTTGGGAATGCTGGTTTCACTTCCTGAGTAACAACCTGACGTCACCATCGTCATGATCTCTCCTAACAAGTTCGAAAAAAAGCAGCTTCCTTTCTAGCAACAACGCTACGCGCAAAACCTCGCGTGGCCATCTTACACCAGGCTTCTCGTTCCGGTATCATCGAGCATCCAAGCGACGTCATGGATCAGGCTCATTTCCTGGAAACGCGAGCCTTGAGCGGCAGATTCATGCCGAGGGGGCTTCCCGGGCGGCAGTTTGGTGCCGGCCTGACCAATTACGTGTCCTGGTTTGCTGTCCTAGCGGCACGGGGATCGCGGCTTGGCCCTTGATCTGGGACCTGGGCAAGTTTGGTTGGTGTGGCTTGTTTTTTGACAAACATCTGGAGCGGTACAGTGACTATGACCGCAGTATTCAGGGGAGAAGGCATAGTTAGGCTATTGGAAAGGTAATTAACGGGGATGTTAGTGAGGTCGTTGTGTGCGTGGTGATGCAGGAATGTTACACCCACCTTGACACTGAGGCAACCGGATCAAAGAGACCTTTTAGTTACGTAAAGCACAAAGACGAAAGGAAGACGGAGTAAAGATACTAATCAAGTAAGTTACCATACGTCTCAAAACAGGCTTAAACCAGAGTTTTAACCTCAAAATAACCTTGATTTCCGGTTGCTGACAAGGTGCAGTCGGTCAGTGTGGCTGACAGACACTGTGGCTGGTCAATGACTCCATCCTCATTGGTGATATTACCAGTTACAAGACATCGTATTTTTGTCTCTATACGAATGTTTAATCGCGATACCAACTGGGCCGATTATTATTGGCAGTTTTGATAGATGACTAGCTTTGTGATGCTGAACCTTTCCGTCCTTTGCACCTGTTCCCAACCAAGATGGTATAGGTTAGTTCGTAGCACAGAGTGAATCTCAGAGATCTTGGGCTGGCCACGTTCATGTGTGTCTGTCAGTACTATCTCAGCCTCTCTCAAGGGCCCAAGTTTGGTTAGGTTCATTGTTAAGAGTCGAGGGTCTGAAAATCTGTCATCTGGGTGTTGATATGGTAGTTCGCTCAAAGCCATGGCGGGCATAAAAACAACATCTAAATCAGACAGAGATCTGGTAACTCGATACACGTTGATTTAAATATTCCCAATATCATTTACGCATAGAGGTCTGATTGGGACGGATCACTGATCACGATATAATTCGACTTCAGTATGAGTAAGAAGGTGTAAACAAGATACTCGTGATCGTTGTAATCATTGTTACCAGCCCTGTACATGTGCCAAGTCTTCTAGAACACCATTCCATCGTAGAGCCAAGAAGCGACTAACTATACAAGCTCTTTGCCAAATGGGCCGTGCCTGGCCAAGCCGGGAGAGTCACGACGACAGGCTTGGCATATCTGGAACATACCATCGCAGGAGTTATTGATCGGGGCCTTTTTACTGTCGCGTCAACTATAAAGAATGCGGCATAAATAGACAAGTATCTTCTTGTGCCCAACTCGAATGGGTAGGAAACACCAAGCGTTAATACGTAGCCAAATCTTGACAACTCGCAGAACGCTTCAAGAAAAAGGGAATTAAAACTAAACACCAAAGTTACCTTCTCTCTGTAAAAGAAAGCCTCCTTAAATGATCGTGACACTGGTCGAATCACTCCCAATCCACCATTGAGGAAAACCAGCCCGCGGTTCCTCCCTTTCCCATCTACTACGCCTTGACTCTTGTCTAATATTCCACATCCTATTCTCCTCCTTTGGGTCAGCTTGAAACAGCAGCAATCCATGTCTTTGATACAAGATCTGGTCTTTGGATTCTAATCTCCTGAGAACGAGGGAGCAGAGAAGAGTGTCGGACTCTAGCAAACGTAGGCAATATAGCGGTTCGTCATCTCGAGTATGGTCATCTGAGGGAATCCATTCTGCACAGTCCTCGTACAAACATGGAGATGGTTTGTGCCGGGTCCATCCCGAGAGTATCGACGACTCGGACGGAAGATTCTTGGACCTGCACAAGTCTGGACGGGAGAAACCCGTCAGTTATATTATCACAGAGTGAATGATTGTCGAGACACTCGTTGAGGGCGGCTAAAGCAAAGGCACATGAATCATCCGAGTCTGTTGATGTTGGAATGTCGTCGAGAAGAGGGACGCCTTCCCAAGGACTGGGATGTTCTGCTGTGAGTCAGGAACAAGTACGATATTGAAAAAGACAGTGAGAGTCAGAGTGCAGTATGAGAGGCGGCAGTACCTGGTACCCCATGGATTAGAATGTCGTGCTCAATCGCAAAAGGCTCCTTGTCAATCCTCAAAGCTAGTTCCCACTGCAAAGAATCGGTCGGATGAAGCATGTCAGTGCGGTGTCGCCTTTCCGAGGTCCAAAGGATGTACTTGAGGTCCGGAGATGAAGCGACTGGTAGCAGCTGCTGGACAGCCTGCCGGATGGCATCGCAACAAACACACCCATTCTCGGCGGTGCTGTAGAGTTGTTGGAGGGTACCTCGGGCGTCCTCGGCCGCGAAGCTACCGCAGGAGGTGCACGCCGACATGACGACCCGTAGCGATGATGGATAGCTGATACCGCCGGTGGAGGAGGATGAGAGGTTTGAGTGAGATTGGCAACTCTGTATTTCTGCCTGACGGATGAGATTGGGTTGAAAAGGAACTAAATTTTGGCGTCTGACCACTATTTTACCAAGTGGCACACACATCGACTGCTTTCAGCTTAGAGGGGAGGGTCAAGACCTCCAATTGGAGGCTGCGACTTATATATAGGCGCCTACTCATGGGATGAATAGCTACATATATTAAATATCCAAGCCGTCTCTTGTATTAGCCTTGCACCACATCTTTCCAACCTTTCTCAGCCGTCCTCTGATACCGCAAGCAAAGAAGCCAGCCATCACAGCGTATACATGAAATCTGGGCGCACGTCGCCACTGATGGCCTTTTGCTCATCGGTCATGGCATCCCACTGGGCGTTGCGCTTGCCGTTCCTCCGCGCCCTGTTCTCCAAGCGCAGCGCAAAGTGCATAAAGATGGAGCCGCCGAGGAGGAAGATGACCTGGTACGCAAGAACCATGCCGTGGCCGGTCCAGTAGCGAGGCTTCTGGGCGTCGAGGTAGATGTTGGACGAGACGACGCCGTTGAGGTTGCCCCAGCCGACAACCATTCCGAGCACGATGGCGCGCTTCAGGGAACCTTCGATGTTGTTGTTGACCCAGGATACAGTGTTGGAGACGGTGGGATAGATTCCTGCAAGATATTGTTAGCCAAGCTGTGACATTGGGCGGTGTCGCATCTTTCTTACCCATTGCACCGAGGAACACGGCACCATATTGTACCTTGGGCTTGTGACTAGCCAGCAGCATGATGAAGCCAATGATGCCCACGCATACAGTGATGATGTTGCAGAAGCCTCGCCATCGGGTCCGGTCTGCCATGAAACCAACGACGATGGTAGCCACCGCCGCACACGCATACGGAGGGACAGAGAGGAGCTGCGCTCGCGTGCCGACGTAGCCCATACCGCGCAGGATAGTGGGAAGGAAGAGGGAGAAGGCATACAGAGGCATCAGACAGCCCATATAGATCACCATGTACCCGTACGTCTTCCAATCCTTGGCGGCGGCCCAGATGTATCGCTTATCAAAGTCTTCAGCAGTCCGGCCCTGACGGTCCATGATCAGACGCCGTTGAACGCGGATGCGATCGTCGTCGGAGAGGAAACGAGCAGTGTCGGGCCAGTCAAAGACCATCCACCAGCAAAAGATGCCAATAAAGACGGTCGCCAAACCTTCAAGGATAAAGATCCAAGCCCAGCCAGACTTGCCGCCGACACCGTCCATCTGAGCAATGGCGGCAGCAAGCAAACCTCCAAACGACCCGGCAAGAGCGGCGGCAGAGAAGAAGATGGCCGACCGGGCACCGATCTCGGAGCCCTTATACCAGCAGCCGAGATAGTAGTTGACGCCGGGGAACAGGCCGGCCTCGGCGACACCAAGGAAGAAGCGCGCAGCCAAGAGGCCCGGGTAGTTATGGCACAGACCCATGAGGGTCATGACGATGCCCCAGGCGATGATGATGCCCGTGAAGAAGATGCGGGGGGTCAGGCGCTTGAGGAGGCCGTTGGTGATGGGCTCGAAGAGGGCGTAGCTGATGAAGAAGATGGTGAGGGACATGTTGTAGTCACCCTGTACCATGCCGAGCTCTTCTTCCATGTTTTCGAGCCTCGCGTTGCCAATATTTGTTCTATCGAGGAACGAGAGGAGGTAAAGGAGAGACAGCCAGGGGATGAGCCACCTGTCCACCTTCCACATGAGCTGCTTGTCCTGCAAGGATGGTTAGCACTTGGGGGCTATATATGTAGATGAGGGAGTCAACTGACGATTTCCCGGCGCTCCTCTTCACTCTTGCCCGCGTCGGGGTCGGGCAGGCTTGCCAGAAGCTGAGCACGCTCTACCTCGATGGCAGACGATGGAGATGGCTTGGAGACATTCTCGACGTCCACAGCCGTGGGCTTTTCCTGCTCCGACGGCGGTGTTCTAGTGCTATCAGTCGTCATTGCGAAGAGAAAGAGCTCCAAAAGGAAGAACAAACAATGGTCGAGAAATTGCAAGACCCAGCTCGAGAGGAGAGAACAACACCACCATATAAGAGTCTCGAGGACCACGGCCCGAATACCGTTTTTGTCTCTGGCCTCTCTTTCCACATGCGCCCCCCCCCCCCCCTTCCATGCAAGCCCTCGAGCGGTCACATGCGGGGACGCGGAGAGAAAAAAGAGGTCAAAGCTATCAAGATCTGCGATTCGCTCTAGGCGATTACAGGAAGGTAATCAAGGATCAACGTGGAGAGTCGAACATTTCCCCGCGATCGAGTCTAATTGGACAACGTGGGGTGAAGGAATGTCGATCTCAGACTGTTCTCGGGTTCCCCCCTCAAATTGCAAAAGAAAGGCTATCAGCCTGAATGACCCCGGGCAGTGTACAGTGCATGTTTGCTATGCATGCAAGAGGAGGAAGCTGCAGAAAGCCACCGAGGGGGGATCTCATCTCATCTCTCCCTCCGTGGGGTGCTACGTGGCTTCTTGTTGGATTCTCGTGCGTTTCTAAAACGAGAGATTGAGCTTCGGAGCCAACGCCATGTATTCCTCTATTGTCGGGAGAGGCTGGCTCAGGTTTGTTGGTTGGTTGGTTGGGGGAGCCCATCTCCGTCGTGTGTCACATTGAGGCGTAAGCTACTTCCCACAATGCATGGCCGTGCCGTCATTTCCGAAACAAGACAGACAGACAGTAGGACATTTTGTTTCGGGCTTACGGGGGGCGCATGTTTACGCTGATCACAATGTTGCGTTGCAGTAGCTACCTACAATTGAAAGAGGGGGGGTCATGTTGGCTGCTCACTGGGCTGTCTGATGCTCACAACGAGCTTCTTGGCGGCCGAGGTCCAGTTTCTTTCCTGATCTCTTTCCCCCCCAAGAAGCCAAGCCAAGCATCATGTTAAGCTTAAGAGTAGTCGCTCTGCTGAGTCTTAGCTTACCAAGCCTCGATGCAAGCTCCACGTGGCAAAAGCTCGATTGTGGTGTGTGGCCCTCTCGGGGTAATGATGAAGGTGGCTTTTTCTCCAAGGGCGACGAACGTCGCGCTGTGCTCAAACCAATCTGACGCCATTGTGATGGTCTGAATTGAGTTGTTCCTGTAGATAGCCTATGCCTGTCAGATTGTATGCGTGTAATCAGCAGCCATCCTTTTTGTACGATCATGATCCTGCTGGGCTTTTCAGCTGTAGAGTAGAGACAGACCAAGAAGAACCTTTGTACCACCACATACCGCCGAAACTTTCCGGATCAGCGCTGGCGCTTACCGCGTCCCAGTCATAAATAAACCCCGGACATCTAGTTCGGGTCGATACATGGACTCAAAATTTCGATGCCGAGTTTATTCGCAACTCTGTGTCACCACCACCGTGCAGTATAAGTGTAGTGTGTACCGGCCAGGCACCCGCCAAGCTCTCTCCCTCTCCTTGGCGATGCAACGTCCGGTAGTTCCGACGCCAATGAGGGAGGTGGCTGAGGGAAACTGCCCTCTTGGCGTGGATGTTTTCCCTTCTTGGCTTGGAAATGGAAGAATCCAGGAAGAAGTAACTATCCGTATTGCTGCGAGACGGGATGAACTAACCCGACAAGGAGAGGAGCCCGATCAGTGCCACCAAGAGAGATGAAATATTGGGCTCTGTGTGTTTTTTTGTGTCAGCCTTGATCAGCGTATTGACAGCTGTCAAATCATGATAGGCTCTCGGAGCTTTAATTTGGTGTCCAGGCTCTCGGATTCGCGTGGTCCTGAGGAGGGCATTCATTGAATAGGTAATCTCAACAAGGCAGTGGGTTCGGTGCGAGAAAAGACTGGTCAAAAGAGCGCCATAAAGTCAAATAAGCTATTGGCGACTTGTCCGTTTCGTATCCTGATGCCCTCACTACATTTGAATCACGACCCCTTGAGCATTTTCTCGACTGGTGTATCGGAGTGTCAGCTGACAAGCGACTCGGGATAGAATAGATGCGAGCTGGAGGGAAGCGTGCATCAGCTGCTCAAATACACTTTGACATGATAGTCTAGCTTTGATTGTGCAGGTCTTGCTTGCAGGCAGTAGGAAACCATGATACGTGATAGTTTGTAGCAAGCCCCGGGCCAACAAGTTCACTCGTCGTGAATATAAGAACAGCTACAGTTCCGCTCGCGCTTCTTTCTACATGGTCTCTTGCCAATTCGAATTCCAAGATTGATCTCTCAGTCACTGCCTCGATCATTTCACAATGTCGCCGTCAAATTGTCACCCCGAGATGGGAGAACACTGCTGCCGGTGCCGTCGTATCGCGGCTTGGCCTGCAGCCACGATGAAAAGCGTGGCATCGCGTACCAAGCGGATTGTCCGTCGGCTCCGATCATCAGCACACCCAGACCCAAACTCGGATTGTCCTATCGTCCAGCTACCAGTCGAGATACTCGCGCGTGTCATGGGCCATCTACCAGACGTTGACAGGCACGTGCTGTCGGTGACGTGTCGAGCATTTTGGACCGCCGTACGTCTCGGCCATGAGCCAGTTTCTTCTCTCTCCCAGTACGAATACCTGGGCTATTTGGCGAGCATCTCACGAAGCAATCCAAAACTATGGGTTTGTGAGTTGTGTACCAGACTCCACCCGACGACCGCTCGAGATGCGACGACCTGCCCCCAAGAGGCCCGAAGGGACGCCATGGCCGGCTCCAGCATTAAGCTATCGCTCCGGCATCGGAATATCCAGCTTGCCCTCAAGTTGGAGCGCCTCGGCAACCTCGACAAGAAGCATAGCGATATGCTCCATCAGCTCACGATGCCTTATCAGGCCAACTTTCCAACACAGGCTACGAGGATGGGCGCTGTAACTTGCGAATACGCTGCTTACCCCAAGATCGTACAAGGGCGGTACATGCTATTGTCGGTTTGGACGTACCAACAACGCCGTGAGTCGATATCCAAGGAGACCATTACACGGTTGACTATATGCGACCATCAAACGCTCAATTTCCCGTCGCCAATTGCTGAAACCCTTTTTTGGCGTCGTGAAAGGAAAAATCTCGCAAGTGGGGGAAGCCCTTCTCTCATACTAAACAGGCTGCGCTTTGCTTTCGAAATAGCTTCGCAGCACCCAAGAACTGCAGCTCGCGGCTTCTGTACCGACTGCCCCGTCGACTTCTCGGTCAACTTCTCCCCCGAGAGGACCACAGTTCACGCCTGGCACGATTTTGGACCTGAAGGTACGCCGCTGGATCTTGCTTGGATGGTCCATGTGAGGCCTGTATTCAGTCTCTTTAGCCATAAACCGACACTTGGTCACGCCGAGGGAAGTGTTCGAGAGATGTATGAGTCATGAAAGAAGGAAAAGGGGCGTCAGGAGCTATTTCATTTTTATTATAATGCGAGGGCCTAGGTAACTGGTGTTACTGAGTGAACCTTGCAGGGCGTTGAGGGATATCACGTCATGAAGCTGTTCGTAAGTGGGACGCCAAAACGTCTGTCGGCAAGCGGGAATTGGGCGTTGGATTGTTGGTGAACGCACGCATGCGTCTCTGGTAGTCCAGGCGAGTGGATATCGATACTCGACTTTCCAAACCGAGATGTCTCTCGATTCGGACCACCCGCCCCTTCAGCCGCGCAAGACTCTAGAGGATTCCGTCGATGGCCTCCTTGGCTTCCTCATGCCTTCGGTTCAACGGGTTCCGGGTCCGGCCGAACAGGCGGCGATTCCAGAGGATCGGTCCGGTTCTGGCGCTCTCTCCTCTGCATTATAAATTCTTTCACCGACGAAGTGTTGGAAAAGGCGGCGGCGACGGCGACGTCGGGGGGAATGGTCATGTTGGCGGGGATCTCGATTTTGAAGAAGAGAAAGGAAAAGAGACAAAAGACAAAATGACGAGAGGCGAGGCAAGGGTGATATCGATACTCAACTGCCCAAACCGAGATGCCTCTCGATTTGGGCCACCCTCCTCTGCAGGGCCTCGAGTTCCCTGAGGAGGAACCCGACGGCCTCCTCGGCGGCTCGGCCAGCACAGCCACGTTGTCCTCCTTCATGCTTTCGAGTTCAACAGGCCCCGAAACCGGCTGAAGGCGATTCTGGAGAATCTGTCCGGTTCCGGCGTTCTCTCCTTCGCTTCACAAATTCCTGCACCCACTAAGTGTTAGAAACGGCGGTGGCGGCGGAGGCGAACGAGAAGATAGCGGAGCAGATGGCGACGGCGACGGCGGCGACCACTTCGGGGGAGATGGTCATAATGGCGGGGATCTAGATGTCGAAGAAGACAAAAGACAAAATGACGAGAGGCGAGCCAAGGGTGATATCGATACTTAACTTTCTAAGTCGAGATGCCTCTCGATTCGGACCACCTGCTCCTCCAACCGCTCGAGACCCTGGAGGATATCCCCGACGTTGATACTATTAGTATAGAGCCTCCTCTAAGGATGTGAGAAAGCTAGAAAAGAGATTATAGTAAAATATACATAAGATTTTTAGATTATTACCTTCTATTATAATAGTTTTAAGCTTTTATTATAATACTCTTATGCTTTTAATTTGATATTTCTTTATCTATCTTATCATAAAGGGGAAGTAGCTTTTAAGAGGACTTAGGCACTGCTCTGCCCCTTTAGTGTCTGATTTGTTTCTTACCTAGGTATTCAACGGAGCACGCCCCTTATGCTTTCCTATGTTGACGCCTTCGCAAGATCAACCACCTTCTAACTTTGCACCCTACGAGGTTCGCCATGGCGGAGATGATATTCTACGGGGCCTAAGCTAGGTCGTAAGGGGTGGACATGGATCAGTACCTATCTGGACTGGACCGGTGAGGGAGCTTAGTACGGCTAGACTGGTACCACAAATTGGCGGCGGCGAAGCGCATTCTGGCTACATAAAACTCTGTACTTGCGTCGATCCTAGGATAAGAGAGAAGCAGGAAGAGTGATGATAGTTGACATTCTCTTATACACGAAAGCAGGCCCTCATTAGACGCTCACCATCATGGCCTATTCATCGGTCATTCTGGCGGCGATTGACTACTTCTTGTCGGCGAAAAGCAGGCATGCGGTCGTCAGATGATCATCCACTCGACGTTATCGTATTGAGTCGGCTTCTGCACCGTCTACTAACTTGTAGCTAGTCAAACTGTCCACTCGTATGTATCTATGCTACCTTATCAATGGTATCTTGCCTTGACTTTTGACCTATATGACCAACAGGTGATGGGCTAGTACGTGCAAGATAAATGCAAAGTCGACCATCGCACAATAGTGTGGGAGCCTATAATCTTCCAATCCCTGTCCTATGAACATGTTCACCGCGTCAATGAGGCCAGAGGTTGGACGCTCGGAGTGCTGACATAAATCGTGGTAGTCTTCGATGACGTCGCCCATGTAGTTATACCACGCTGCTCTCCAGTGTCTCGTGCCGTAGCTTTGAACAGGTCACGGTCCCCACCGTAAAAAAAATGGGATCCATCGCGGTAGGTCATCTTTTCAACTGCTCGTGGTAGGGCCGCAATGGGGATGAATCGTATCTGTGGGCGTAGGGCATGAGCGACACCAGCAGCCTTGGGGAGAGGAAGGGCTTTGCGCCGAGGGCCTCCACCTTGGGGGCGGTGAGGCCCTTAGGCGCTTCTTGAGGTCATCGTATCGATTGAATGGGTCGGCGACGACTCAGGAATGAGCGGGCATGTCACGCTGGGAGCGCCCGCTTATCCAGGCCGATGACGTCGATGAGGGTGTTCTCGACGAGGTTGTCCCAGACTTCGATCTTGGTGCCAGCAACCTGCTTGGAGACGATGAAGAAGTCTAGAGGATCGAGTTGGTGGCAGTGGCAGTGGCAGTGGCAGTCGCAGTCGGACGAACAAAGCCCCCCACGAACAAAGCCCCCCAAACGGCCGTTCTCGATGTAAACTCCGTTGCCAAAAGAGTCGCGAATGAGGCCTGGGCGCTGGGTTGCGGGTGAGGAGGCAATGGCCTCGTCAATGCGAAACATGGGCAGCAGCCCGCGAACGACGTCGTCGGGGTAGTAGAGACATCCTTCCTCGAACCCAGTGGCGTGGGAACGAGTTTGCGAGCAGGGGTCGGCAGCATGTGGGCGAGTTCGTCGACACTCGGTATGCCTGGAGTCGGGTGGTCTTCCATAGCCCGTCTCCAAATGAGCAACTACAACCACCCGCTCGAGATGGCGGTGCACGAGCTGGGCATCGCAAGAGGAAGGAAAGATAGGTGAACAATCCACCTGGGTCATGTTAGTTAGACGTCGCGTAAACATGGGCTCAACGAACCAGGGTCTGGGCTGAAACTGCACAACTGTCCCTGGCACCTTGGCAAGCTGAGCTTGAGCTCAATCCGTAGCTTATAGCGGCACGAGCGTAGCTCTTAAACGGAGAGGTTTCGGTATGCTTGAGGTTCGTCGGACATCATCATGGTCCCAGATCTTCAGTATCGTCACGAGCGTCAATCAACATGACCGTCCGGCATCGTTACAAGCGCTTCATACATCTGGCTGTGTCTGTCAGTGACGAAGTTTGGTCTATATGGGTGAAAATCGCACCTCAGCGTGGCGGCCGTAAACGAGACAGCAGGCTCAGTTCCTGGACAGCCGCGTCGAGATGTCATCAAGAATATCATTCTTGACCTTCTCTATAAAGGATTCTATCGCATCGCTGTCTACTCCGTGCTCTCTGATGAAATCGACCTTGTCCCCCAAGTCCCCGTGGTCGTCCCGTAACTCGAGCAGCCTGCTGTCGAGTTCTTCCAGTATGTTTGCGGTGTTGTGGTCATCGGCTTGCAGCTGCTCGACCTCTCGTTTCAGGTCTCCGTTGTCTTTTTCCAAGGCTGCGACTCGCTCCTGTAGTTGCTGATTCTGCACTTGCATCGCTCTTAGCTCGGCCCAGATGAGAGCGATCTGACTAATGGGCTCGTCTTGACTTCCTACACGATGTCGCTTCTTCTCGTTGATCGGAGCCATGGGAGGCGGAGGCTCGGTTTCATCGTACGATGGCGGAGCGTCTTTGTTTTGTGTGGATAGATGAACAACCTTGGCTCCCGAGCCGTGGTACAAGCTGGCGAGGCCATCTTGATGACGAAGAGGCTTGAGGCGGGTCTGGCTAATCGCATCACTGATGGGCTGCAGCTTGGCTTTGGGCAGCTTGGCGGCCTCAATGTAGACGCCAAAAGAAGTTATCGCGGAGAGCATGCGAACAGCGTCGAGGACTTTACCCGACTGCGCTCGAGTTGGCGACAGTGGTTCTTTGGCGGAGATGGGAACGAGGACATCGAGGTTTCGGCTTAGCTGGAAGTCTAGGCGAAGAGTGGTGCAATGCAACTTCTCTTGTACCGCTTTCGGGGTCGTCGCAGCAAAAGCAGAGTCGAGGGAGGTAATCGAAGGAGGATGGATGGGGATGAAAATGTCTGAAACGCCATCGACGCCTTTGAGGTTCATGGGAAAGCGTAATTCGAATAGAGCGCGTGAAGTGTCGTCACAGAAGCGAATTCTTAGCCTTATGTCGTCGATCTTGGGGTCGGGCTTGGCCAAGTGATGTGTCCCATCATTCCATTCCCACTCAACAACAGCAGGCGTGGTCAGGTCGACATCCAGGCATGACGAAGTAGGCATTCCTAAAATCCATAAGCAAGACGACAGCGGGGAACTTACCTGCAAAAGCCAGCATGACACAACAAACAAAGAGGACCAGTTTCGCTGACAGGCAACCTGCTTGGTCTCCAGAACTCTGCAAGCCCAAGCAAGCCCCTTCCGCAAGCCCCGGTTCTTCCAGCGAAGGAGGCAGCGAGCGCTCGTTCGATGGGTAGAAGTCGGAATTTAATGACCTGCGGCGCGAGTCACCGGCTCTTTGGATGTGTGTGAATGCGGCGATGTCGAGACGCGACGCGACGCGACGCGATGAAGCGCTAAGCTTGAGTGGTGGCAAAGAGTGAATGAGGAGCGAGTCTCACGGAAAAGCAACCGACGTGGTCTCCAGAACTCTGCAAGACTAGTCAAGCCGCTTCTCTCGACTCCGGGTATTTCAAAGATAGAAAGGGAAGCCTGCCCATTTGAGGGCTCGAAGCTGGAAGGCTGCACAAGGGCGCGTGCTGTGGTGATGATGAAAGGGAGAGGTTGATTGCTGGGCACTTGGCGGGGAAGAAAAGAAGATGTGGGGCAGGGTCACATGACCCCTCCATTCATTCACCTCAGGCGGTCGGGCCAGGCAGGATGACAAAGAAAAAGGGCTCGAGGGTTCAAGGAGCGCCTTCTGCCATTTTTCCCACTGGAGTTCGCTGTAACAGTGAATGCGAATTATTCCTTGCCGGGTTGCGTGGCATTCTCACGGCATGACTTAGAGGTTGGAGGGTCTGGGATGAGCGTTGCCGTGAATTGCACACTACTTTCTTATCGCTTATCGCACGTGACCTCGCGTCACCCCCGTTTCCCCGCGGCTCAGAAAACTTCAGGAAGTGGCGCTGATAACATAGCCACACGGCGTGCCTACCTAAGTGGGTAACTCTAGGTACATAGGTAGGTAGGTAGGTAGTGAGGATCACGAGTGTGTCACTTATTTATGCACCTCTTGGAAGCTCACACTCACGTGCATGCCAGAGAGTGTGCGATTTTATGGGCGCCTGTTTAAGTAGGTACAGTACCTAAGTCCTGACGGACGAATAGCACGCTCAAATGTGTTTATCTATAGCTGACCAGTGACACCTGGAAGAGCCTGCAACATGTCGGACCCGACACTTCACCATACGGGTGCCACCAGATGCTTTCTCTTGTCAAAGTATCCTTTGGGTCATAGGACAGGTTTTTTGACACAACGTGTAGTGAGCAGAGCATGTACTCTGGCTGCGCTCATGGGCATATGTCCACCCCCACTACTGACCTATTGGTGTCGCTTGGAATGATTTAGACACTCGCCCATCGCCATGATATGCACAAGGTTGCAATGCATCTGCAGGCATATACATGACTAACTAAGCCTTCAAACAAGTTTCAGGCCAACTGTAACTTGCGGATCGAAGGAATACATGAGTCCGTGGAAGAAGGTGATTATGAGTGCTGCTGTAGGATAGAATATAATGACCCCGGGCGAATACATCGGCCGATTGAAACCTCTTCTATGGCCCGGAATGGTTTCACGGTGCAGACTCACACGATACCCGGAAAGACGGGAGCCTATTTGGCATGGCCCAGTTGTGTTGTTGACGGGGTTGACGACTTATAGCGGAGGGGTTGACGGTTTCCACGAAGCGCCAGACTTCATTCTTAGTCGTGAGCCGGAATTTGATGGGTCGAATTGGGGATATGATAGTTGGAGATGCTCATACCAAGTGCCAGAGCTCGTGGCCATGTTATCGATACGAGCCAAGTGTACAGAATGCCATTAGATTCTATCGATGAGAGACACTTTGGTACAGGTCCTCCCTAAATAGACAGAAACTTGGCTCTGGGAATTTGTATGGATCTTGGTGTGCTCGAGTTCCATCGCCGAGTATAGTGGCATCCAAACTTGAAACAGATCAGCGCACAGCCACGCTTGGCCTCGACAACCAACACAGGTGATTGTTGGATGGGATGAGACGTCACGTGGAGGACAGACCCAGAATGACGAAATTGAATCCAGAGATCTTGTCTGAAATCTCTCTCCTTCATACCATTCGCGTTGACGCGCCAAACACCAGTGACCTGTGCAATCTGAAGACCGAGTAAGACCATGGATACAGACTCGACGATCCACGTCCTGCGATCTTCTATCGACGAAAGCTCGGGGCCAACCACTCTCATGCTGTCGGGACAATCAGTTTATTCTGAGAATGCGGCATCTATACCCCTCTACCAGTTGAACCGAGATATAACCTCGACCCCCCAGAATGCCTCGACTGTCATGTTTGAACGTGTCGAATACGACGGGCCTGGAGAAGCAGAAAGCATGGCTTCAATCAAGCAGCGGAACCAGCATCTGTTTTATCTTGTGCATCCGGTAAACGCGCAGTACCGAACAGACCTGCCCCCCTACTACGTCACGTCTGCTTCGCCCGACATGGTTGGAAATGTTCAGCTCCATGCCTCCAAGAGTCTTTTGCAGAAAGTCGAGTTCAAAGCTTTGCTGAGCGCGGGAAAGACTGCGTCAGACGAGACATTGTTCAGCCAGGACAACCAAGAAACGCTTTTTGAGGTCAAGCCTAAATGGAAGGGCGGCCAATATCAGTGGATTGACTCTGCCGGGAAGAAGATTGCCCACGAGGAAGGGAAGGGAGAGCATAAGTTGGTCATTTCAGTTCCAGTCACACAGCAAATCAAAGACGTGCTCGTCGCATTGTGGGCACTGAAGATCTGGCATGGTACTTTAGAAACCAGAGCGGCCAAGAGAGAAGGCAAGTTTACCCGTGGAAGAAGCAGCAGTCTCGGACCATTGAATGAGAAACTAACTACCTTTAGAACTTGAGAGCTTGACCGGCCCGATAAATCCCTCTTCGTATCCAGACTCGAAGTTGACGAGCCGAGCTGGAGCTCTTGCTGGGTTTGGAGGAGCCGCTTGATCAATCGGCTCAAGGCTCGAGGTTCATGAAATAGGTAGCATCAAGCCTAGAAGGAGAGGGGTTTTCGGACATGGTTAAGCAATGGGCAATGCACGAGAAAGAGGCTTGAGACGAGTGTGTCTTGAGATTTGAATATCCGGCCGTTATCCAATACCATTAAATACTGCTTTCATATTGATGCATTACAAACCCAACCTCATATTAAAGACGTCTCATCGTATACTGGCACCCGAATTGCGCACCTCAAAGGCAACCGTCTTGCTGATGCCGATCTGTTTGGGATCCATGTCTTCCAGGTCGATCTCGGATGAAGGTTTCCGATTCTCCCTGCGACTGATGATGCGCTCCTGCGAGCTGGTCCGATCGTGATTTGTATCTCCTCCGCCTTGCACTTCGACAATGTGTTCGCCTTGGTTCGTCGTCAATATCAAGTCGGTGCCGCCTCCGAATTGTCGACGTGGGTAGCCGCCTGGGAGGGGTCGACTGTGGGATGATGAGCCGTAGACCTGGTTGTGGAAGACGACCCTGGAGGCGAGAATGTCGATACTGGAATTGATTAGTATCGGGCCTTTCATCTAATGGACATGGACAGTTGACCTACAGCATCATGACCGGGAACATGCATTCCATGGCGTATGCGAATCGATCAATCTGCGACGCAATATTCGTCGCGCTCTGAGTAGCGGTTTGGAACGAGTACGTGATGGCCCTCATAACACCCAGCACTGCCAGGAGCGCAAGCCGGACTTCGGTGCTTCTCATCAAATACCGAAACAGACCAGCCTTGATGGCCGCCTTGAGCGACGTCGACTTGGCCGAGCCGAAAACTCGAAGGAGGAAGAAGGAGCTGAGACACTCGAGGAGGGCGATGAGGACAAAATACCCCATGTGGAGGTTGTTGATGATGGTCTGCTCTCCTGTTGATTCGTTCAAGATGCGCCGCGCCCTCACCGCAGCAATGACCACACGGAGAGCCATGATAGCGACAATCATGACCCAGAATAGACACGCAAAGATGTACCACTGTCGATTTCGAAGGACTCGGTTCAGGATAATGTAACTGTAAAACGAAAGGCCCGCTTCTTGAACCTGGGCACAAAAGCAAAACCAGTCAGCTCTCACATATCGGATCCGACGCAGAGCAGCTCACCATCCACAGAATATCGGCAATGGCAGAAGCTATGGCCTGCCCCTTGACGGGGTTCGACAGGTCGTAGTAGGCATAGTAGCAGAGGCCGTTGGCGATGGCGCCGGCGGCCGAGGTGACGATGGGGACGATGGAGACGGGGGAGAAGCTCGTGATGCCGGCGACCATGAGTCCAAAGAGGACGTTGGCGATGCCGATGGTGCTGAGGATGGACCAGCTCAGCTCATAGTAGACCTGGCTGACATTCTCGCCTTGAACCATGGTTGATTGATAGTCGATCGGCCGGTTGTTGGTTTGCGGCCAAGAGGTTGGTTCACATGGTCGGAAACCCTGCCAGCAGGAAAAAAGCACCGCGAGAGGGGCACCCCCAAGCTTATACTACTGTAAACATCCCCCCCGTGGAGTTCCCTCATCCTCCGGGGTACCCCGAGCGTAAGAGGCGATTGTCGAGGGATCACGTTAGCGAGTCATCCGTTTGATGCTTCCCCCAAGGGGTGGGCACGGGTGCTGCAGTCGACAAGGGGTCCCACGCACAAGTCGGTGGGAAGTGACACATAACAAAAGCATCCTCAGCGAACGCCCAGGATCCGCGACTGGCGCGCTAGAGAATGGGAAATTGCCACTGAAGATGCGGCTCGCCATCTGAGTGGCCTGGCTTGCTACGCACTGGCTCTCCCGCCAAGCCCCCAACTCTGAAGCATCCGATCCCAGCGGCTTATTCCCGGTAAAAGAGGCTTGCGGATCGATTAATCCGACGTCTGGCATTGCAAGGGCGGCCCTGGTCGAGGAAAGAGCTGTGCCGCACATTGCCACGCACTTCCCCCTGGGGCAACACGTTTATTGAGAGGGCAGATGGTTGCAGATGACCAATTCTGAACCCATCGGCTATGTTCTCGAGTCTGTTCCTCAGGGGTAACCCCCCTTATATGCGTAGGTACTGATCCTGTTGGCGAGGAAATGTGTCCCTTTTTGTAGCCACCATCATGTATCACGAGACTTCGTGGGTCTGAAACCAGGCCCCTTGCTCGGAATGCACCCGAAGTTTTAATTACAGGCCCTGCCTGTGTAGGGCAGAAGAACGGCTGGCCCAGTTTTGCCATGTGCGTATATACGCGACTTGCTGATCCCAGCTTCGTCCGTTCGCTTACGAGGCCCGCTTGACTAGCATGGTAATTAGACTGCCTCCTCAGTAATATGAATCCTTCCAGAATGGATGTTTCATGGGGAATGAAGAATTTTGACTTGTGACTTCTTTCGACTTTCGTCGCCAGCATGTCCTGTTTCGCAACGGGGTTCGACCCGACCCCAGTTCATGATCACAGCCCAAATGCGAAGAACATTTCTCAATAAAATGTTATGATCTTGGTAAACCTAGCGCCGGATAATGCCGGCGGAACGTCTTTTACAACCACCCGAGTTAGTCGGACAAGACCAATCCAGTCCACTCCAGCAGACGTTGTCGCGGCAGGTCAGCGCCCACCGACAGTTTCTGGCCTGCGAGATCCGGATCTTGAGATGAGTCGACAGGAAGACGGCCGCAGCCCAGGCGAAGAAAGCTTTGCTAGACTTGCGAGAAGGGTTATAGGCCCCAATATCCCGCGTAAATCCTTCAACGGTAACTTCCTCCTAGAATAACTTCCACCTTGGATCTCGTTCAGTTAGAAAAAGCACTCCCCAGCCATGTGTCGTAATGCAAGAGAGTCATGTATTGTTAACTATCCTATTCCTTGTTTCGCACATGTACACACACAGTTTCTGCCAACAGAGCAGCTTAGGATAAACAAACAAGCTTGACCGAGCCATCAACCTTGGAAGCCTGGTGGCCAGACCTCCCTAGTCAACTATTCAACCTGCATTGTTACGATCCGGCCCGAAGGGCAGATGATCGCAAACCTCTTCCGCACAGCATCCATGATCAACCTTCGGTGCTCAGGAGGAATCCAAAGCATACACTCGGCTCCTCTCAAGATCCAGTCTCTTTAAAAACTCACACCCCATCCGACTAGTTCAACGGCCTCGTCGGAATTGTCGAGCCCGGCAGTCTCTAGGATACCAAATTGGGTCATCAGGCGAAGTCTGGCCGTTGGGACCTCTGTCTGACCTGATTCAAGCGTACGGAAAACCCCGTTGTCCAGCTTGTTCCTGAAGACCTCGGGGCCGCAGTATGTAAACAGCTCCCGGGAGTCTGGGGAAAAGGCCAGCGGTGTATCAAAGGATGCCAGTTCGTAGACACATTTTCCCATTGGCGCGTACCAGACCCTGACAAGATAACCGGCGGAGTACGTGGCAAAGAACTTGGCATCTGGCAAGAATATGAGCACTTGCTCAAACCATCTTGAAAAAGCATCAACTGTTGTCTTGTCGCCGAGCGGACCAAGCCGCTTGTTGGCAGACATGTCCCAGACCGCTATTCTACCATCCGTATCTTTCATGACGGCCCGTTCGCCGCCGCCAGTGGGATGGTCAAGCCAAGCTGATGCAAGAGTGGGCGCTTCAAAGAATGACTTGTGAGAGTCGGGGGTCTCCCGTGCCAGAATGCAAGAGCCTGTTTCCACATTCCAAACCTTTCTTTCTCCATCGTTTGCATGCGATACCAGTGTTTTCCCGTCTGGGGAGAAGACGAGGTTGATACCCCGATCTAAGTAGCCATCAGATAAACCTGCAGAAACCTCCTCTGCTGAAGGAAGCTACTTGTCCCGGGGCGACTCTGTCTCGCCGCCGCTCCGGGCTGAAGAATCTGCCGAGATATCCCACAGCTTGGTTTTATCGTCCGCCCAGGAGCTGGATGCCAGAAGTGGGCCAGTTGCGAAAACAGACAAGGAGCCTACCATCACGATGTGGCCATTCAGTGTTTTGGTGCAAATACCTGCTTCATCCCAGAGCCTGATGCTTCTGTCGGTTGAGCCTGTGATGAGGATGTGGCCATCTGCGGAAAAGGCAACTGCGGTGACTTGTTGTTCGTGATGCAGAGTTTGGCTGCAGATCCATTCCCCAGCGTCTGTTTGTTGCCAGATCTTGGCTGCCTGGGCTTCGGACCCCGTTGCGAGCCGCCTCCCATCTGGCGAAGAGGCGACTGCCCAGATCGGGGAGCCGTCATCTCGGAGAGTTTGCTCGCAACTGCCGGTAGCCAGGCACCCAGGCCCCAGATCTTGGCTGTCCCATCATCGGATCCACTGACGAATTTGCCCCCTGGCAGGAAAGTGAGGGACGAGTAGTAAGTGCGATGACGCTGGAGGCTGCTGACGAGGACACCAGTTTCCCAGTTCCAGACATGGGCCCCTTTGGATGATACCACCACTACTTGATCCCCGTCTGGTGAGAAACCAGCCGTGTGTATCTCAATTTCCTCGAGCGTTTGAATGCAGTCAAATGTGCCGCCTTCGCCGCCGACCTCGAGAATCCTGACTTCGTTGACGCATGCCGCGGCCAGCCTGCCACCGCAAGGCGAGAAGGCGACAGAGACCACAGAATCGTTGAACGTGACCGCATGTATACATTCGCCCGAGGCTGCATCGTAGACTCCCGCCGTCTTTTCACGCGCCGCAGCGAGCAGTCGCCCATCAGGGGAGCAGGCGACAGCGATGACGCCATCAGAATCGACAACGATTGTCTGTACGCACGTGTCCCAGTTATCCTGCATTTTGGGCTTCGATATGATCCACTTGGGTGTTTGCTTTTCGAATTGTTGTCGAGCTTTGCTACATCTTAGACTGAAGACGAGTGCCGACGCGTAGACCTGGCGAGGGGCTATCTCGATGGCTGCTTTGTGATAGCGGACGAAACGGCGAGCATCTTGGAGGAATTCCATGAGACCCTTTGCCTCGACCCCGTGCCTAAAAGAGTGTTGTTAGTTATCTTTAAGGAAAGAGTATGGATAGGTCAGGAGTGGTCTCACCAGCGCTGGTTCAATGCCGGCAAGGGCCTTGACTGCTGCTGGCAACTTTCCAAGTAGACTCAGTGCCTCTAGCCAATAGGTGAACTTTTCTTGGAGAAACTGAAAGACTATGTCGACAACCTCAACTTGTTGCCGTTTCGTAGAACCTGATTCAACGAGGTGCGTGGTCCAGTGAAGGCACGAGTAGTCGAGAGGAGACAATGGATCAGGGCTTGGGCGTGCGAATTCACCAATGAGGGTGCCATAAGAGCTCAGGCCGTATATGTTCTCCTTCAATCCACTCTCAAGAATTTCGAGGGATCGCAGAGCGGTTTGTAAGTGCTGGTGCTCAACCCCGTGCGGGAAAATGTGACCCTTGCCCTCCTCGATAAGATACTCCTGCTATGTACCTAGAGGATGGAATCTAGTTGATTAGGGATTTTCTCCAAGAATGACCATCTCTTGAATTGCTCCTGTATAATAATTCCAAGCCTTATTTGTGTCGCCCAACTTGCCTGGCGTTGAGGGCATGTCTATCCCGACGCCCAGCTAGATGCTCATTGATCGACCTGTGGTGACTGAGCTGAAACCCGCATACTGCAATCCAAGCCCTTCGGCATCCATGGCTTCTCTTCTCTGGTGAGGACATGTCAGCCCTTTCTTTGCAGGGGCCGTCAACAAAGATTCACGCTCTCTGAAACATATCGCGAGATGTCATCCTTTGTCAAGTCCCCCATGCACCGTGTGCTCGGGAGTGTGTCGTTCTGCAGAGGGATGGGCCGACTAAACCACATGGCCTTGACTGTTACTAAAGGGTCCTTAGATTGGCCAAGCCTGGAGGACAAGAAGTGCTGTTCCGTCTTGAGATAGCAGGGAGCGCAAATACTTGCCTACAGAAATAGAAAGGGCTTTTTGAGTCATATATCAGGATTCAATAAATATTAGAAAGGATGCGATAAGTATATTATTTCTCCTGGATCATTTTGTCCCATTGTAATACTATTCATACATAGGTATATAACAAGATATGAATAGGGATTTGCTGATAATAATCTCAGCTATATACCTACTAAAACGAAGTTAGTATGTTAAATCTCCACCCATTACTATTATCGTCAAGTGACGGCAGGCTCAGGCTCGGCGGTTGTTGTAATCGTCTTGACCTCGCTGGTAGTTGTCTCGGCCTCGGTTGTGGTTTTTGTTGTCGTTCCAGGCTTGGTCGTCGTCGTGGAAGCATCCCTCGTTGCGGTTGAAACTTCGGCTGTATTAGAAGACCCGGTCGTGGAGGGTGAGTTGGCAATAATAGTGGTAGACCTAGCTTCGATAATGGCGTTGACCCGAGTGGATGGTTCGATAGTAGTAGTGCCAGTGTCCGTCTCTTCAGTCTTGGTAGTAGGGGATATGGAGAGGGTAGACAGATCGGCGAAAGTCTTAGTTGTGGTGACGCTCGCAGATGACTCTGTTGTGCCAGGGGAAACAGATGACGGGTAGTCTATACTTAAGGTTATTTTTAACCCTATATCCCCAGATCAAGACGCAAACTCTCAAAGAATCAGCTAGCTACTACGATATATTCAGCTGGGAATGTGCTAGATGTATTCGAGGCAGTCCCTCATGCGCGAGCCATGTCCTTCAAAGTTGTCTGTCTATCCTTCGGCTATATCCGCCTGCCTCATACAGTGCACTTTGGTAGAATGGCATCCTCTTCACAAGCTCGCTTTAAACAGAAACCAGCCCAGGGAATGGAGACAATGGCAATGATAATCACCACGCCACCACAGAGACGACACTTGCCGACATGTGCCTGGATTTCCGATGGATGAGAATATACAAAGCTCGATCGAGCAACTCCATCACTTGAGATAACGGTGCTCACAAGCAAAGACCCAGTAGTTCCATCTTCACGATCCTTATGGTCGACGGCTGGCCGCTTATTTCCACTATAGAATAAGGCTTAAAATTCCCATAGGTACCTAGGGGATAGGTTACCTAATATACCTATTTAGACTAAGTAGGCTTATTAGGCTACTTATATATACCTATTAGCTTTTATAGGTAC
>JABFEX010000013.1:0-10766 GCA_013623515.1 Fusarium illudens
TATTATGTTTTTTGATATAGTTGAAGCCCGGCCCTTGATGGGATAACTGCGCTGATAGATAGGTCGTGGGGCACCTGTTGTCAGCCACGCCTTGTTGCCAGCTGATCGCCGATTGGGGGCCTTCTCATCTTCAGGTGATGATGTGTTATAGATGCTTGGAGCAGGCCAGAGTAACATGAATCGAGGCTGGCAAACAGGTGAAAGAAAGCAAAAGCGTTCCTTACATACAGCTTTTCTTGGGAGAGCGGACTTGTAGTCCTTCACCCGTGTGGCTGGCTCGGGCGACTGTAGGAGGCTCTTGGAGAAAAGGCCAAGTTTGCAAGTCGACGGCTGTGATGACCTTCTATTTTTGTGGAAAAAGGCGCTATCTCATAGGCGATCTACCGAAGACTGGATTCAGGAACTGGTGGAAACGGTCGGAAAAGGGACGAGAGGTTGATTCGTTGGTCGAGTCAACACTTTCAGTCTCAAGCCTCGGTAGCTTTTCTAACAACACTGGTAAGGGAAATCTAAGAGCTAATACTATGAGCTGGCTCCTATCAAGCCCATGAGTTGAAAATCCAGAGTTCGAGCTCCAAGGGTCAGCAAGACATTGAGGGGAATCGAATAGAAAGGAGATGGCCGTTACGCCGCCCATGCGCACAACCACGCTCAGAAACAGCCATGATCGGCTGCTGGTCACATCAGCACTAGAAATCAGAGTCGCGCAGTCGAAAAGGGGGTAACTTGTCTCGCGGGGCCACGAGAGAAAAGATTTAAGGACGAGTTGTACTGCCACTCCTTTAACGGGGGAGGCCACTCTTAGCTTTTCAGGCTACCTGATGGCAAACTGGTGATCCGTTGCTATGGTGTAATATGGCAAGAAAGAAGATGGTCCCCTTTAGGCCAATTCAGCTCTCAGGGTACTCGATCAGTGCAAACTGTCGATGGTGATGAGTATTAGATAGCTGGTGAAATGCTGCCAGACCTCGACTGTCCTTACCCCTACCTATTGTAAGGTTGGGTTTTTACAGACCTCGAAACCACGGTAACCGTAAATAATGAATTCTGCGGGCTACTACTTAGGTGTCGTATAAAATAACTACTACGCTATTAGCAAAAGTATAAGGCACCCTACGTTAGGTACCGAGGTAATTAGGTTATTTATGCGTTCTAATATACCCCCTATTTTATAAGGAAGGAATTTTCTTCCAGGTGAAATGCCCTGGTTATTTCTAAGCTCGCCCTAGATTTATTTAGTATTCATCTTTTTGCGGCGGCGGGGTTCGAACCTACGGTCTTAAGGCACGCTAAGTTAAATAGTTAGCTAATTAGAGGCAATTCATAGTGGAAGTTATAGGCGTTAACCTCCCGAGAGGTTTTTTAGGCCTCCCGGGCTCATAACTATCGTATAAAATAACCACTGCGCTATCGGCAAAAGTGTAAGGCACCTTACGTTAGGTACCGAGGCAATTAGGTCATTTATACGTTCTAACATTAGGAGATTCTCTCCTTTCTGCTGTGGTTGCAATAAGAATACGAGTACGATGAAGGTGTAGGGACTTCCGTCTTGGTTGCTGAGTACCTATGATTAGTCAACCCCCGTGAGTTTCACAACGTGTAATGAGGTAAAATGAACTTGTCGTATCCTCTGAGGAGTCGTATGCGTTAGAAATGACTCTGGTTTTGGTAACGTTGGCCAAGAATGATTGAAATTCCAACGGCACCCAGCACGGACGTTGGCCACGTCAAGGCTTCGCAAGGCCCATTAAGAGAAAAGAAAAAGAAAACGAAAAGAAGTGTCACGGACTTGAAAAGGTGGCGTGATTCTTCCCGTCTCATTACCTTGGTCAAACCGGGGGGGGGGGGGCTGTGACAGGCATGGATGGAATGTTGATATCTTCAGCCATGACATCAGCAACAACAACAATTGCCACATCTTTGTTGTCCGAGATTGCGGACATTTTCGGTTCCCGTAAGGTTAGATAAAATCCCTGAAAGAGAAAAAATAGAGTGCAAGAAAAGAACGCATTGCCACGTTTTCCATGCCCGTGGAGATTGTCAGCAACTCGGCGCGTGCGTTGTCCGGAGGCGGCCCCGTAACGGAGCCCGGGGTAGAAAGAAGTCAAGATTCTTTGAGCCCCAGTGGATGGAACGTCATCATTATGATTCATCTTTCATGCGTGGAATAGGAGTTGACGGACGAAAATCTTGGGAGTCATACCCGTGGCGTCGGTGCCCTTGTCCAGCCCGACGATTCGGATCTTGATCCTCTCTTTTTTGTTCTTCCCTGTCAAACAAGGGAAGAAGGGCCTTGGCCTCGGGATCCAATGATGACGATCAAAGCCAAGCTGTCATTCTCCGAGGTCCACCACGAGTTGGAATAAAGACTCAAAGTTTAACAAGCGCGATCCCGGGGTGCTCGTCGGGTCCGACAGACTCTTGGCCGGGCGGAGACTAGTGGTTTGATCCCTGTAGGAGGGGATCCACAGGCCATTGGGAGCAGGGGTTCAAAATTTACCGAGACCTCTTACCCCCCAGGTTTTTTCCAACGACATCTGATGGGCCGTTCCTCTCGACTCTCAGTCTCTCACCACTTCACTCAAGACAAGCACGAGACCGACACTTGAAGCGTCGTGTTGTTTTTGTGGCGCATGTTATTTCCTATGGCGTGACTTGAAAATGGTCGACGATATATACAAGACTCTTTGCAATTTCGAGTTTATTATGATACCAGACAACAACGCCGTATCGCCCAGGCCCAAGTATATCCCCCATCTCTATCTCTCCAATGCTCGCTAACCATCAAAGGATTCTGTACCTGACGCCCAAGTATACAAAACGCATTCAGATGCTGTGCGGCATCAAGATAGAGTATACGCCCCCTTCTTTCCCACCTTTTACAGGCTGTGGTGTGTATACCCAGAAAAACCCAAACCATATACGCCAGACAAGAAAAAGGATATATCTCAAGCAAGTGACTGAGAAGAGTTGTTGTTGTTTACATGCTTCAACAAGTTAATGTGAAAAGGTTTGATGCTGCTCAAAGCTCGAAGGCGTAACCTTTTCGTACTCTGGAGGCGGGCTCGAGTGGTGGCTATCCGTCGGGCTGCTGCTGGACTCGCTATATTGTCCTGGCAGGTCATACACGAGAGACTTTTGCACGCATGTGCATCTCTTGAGGAGCTGCTCGCATCTTTCCAGACGTTCGAGGAGCTCCTTTGTGGGCTTCCGCCGCTTACGCTTGGGAGCTGGTGTACTCGGTATGCAGGTAACCTTGGCCTATCAAGCACGCGTATTAGAGCCTGAATTCGTCATATCAAGGACTTGTTAAAAAGGCATTACCTTGATGCAGAAGGAACAAGGGCTTTTGCGATCGCACTTCTTCTTGCGTTGTTGACATAGAACGCAGGCTAGGATTCTCTTGGACTCTGTTGGCCTTGAAGGTTGTTCGGTGGGCAGGGCTGCCATGATGCTGCTTTCTTCTGCTTTGTGTGACTGACCTAAAGTGGCAATGTGGGAAAAAGCAGGTAAAAACGTAAGCAAGCAAAACAAGCAGAAACTTCTTTCTTGGGTGTTCGGTATTGAGAGTCGAGCCGGCGGACAGACCGGGATATTTCTTGCTGCGGGCAGATAACGAGATGCACGACGGCCTTTTGCTTGCAAGGGGCTTTCTTGTTGTCCTGTACATGGGCTCGCCTCTCTCTATTTGCACATTAATAATTGCCACACACACAGACACACACACACCTTCTCGTCCTCTCCCTTGTCGGTGACGGACACTCGTCGGGCCCCGAAGATGCCTGTCGGGGACGGGGAGTCGACCGTCCCCGTGTCTTGCGGAGCCGGGTCCCCACGCATCTCGGAAGAAACGGGGTTGATCAAGGTTCCAGGGACAGGAGTCCATGGCCAATATTAGACCTGGGGGGGTGCCTCGTTGTGGTCAGTGTCATGTTGACAATCAATCCTTTTGTTTCTTCTTTTACTACTACTACATCTTGATATTAATATTTCCCATTGTCTTTCTTAATTCCTTAGAACTTGCTTGTAAGTTACAACAACCCCCCTTTTCCCATCAGACGACCTCTCTGACTCTAATTGAGTAGATAGAAACGCTCCTAGACACAGGCACGGCACGACCAAAAGCGCCAAAAACATGCCTGCCTCCCCCAACCCAAGCCCTTCCCCGGGCGAGGCACCCATGGGCGCTCCCGGCTCTGTCCACGGCAGCAACGACACCGTCGTCGACATGGAGGGCATCGCCTCCGCCGCTCACTTCACCGAGAAGCCCAAGAACGCCTCGCCCGCCGAGAAGTCAAGCTCCAGCGAAGACGACGACGATGAGGAGGAGGGTCAGATGGACGAGATGGAGCGCCGCCACTCCATCGTCCGCGACCTCGCTCGGCAGTACACCCAGACGTCCATGCAGAACTTTCAGGGTGACGGTGCCGCCCTCTTTGCTGCTGACGACCTCAACTCTCCTCTGAACCCTCAGAGCGAAAAGTTCAACGCCAGAGCCTGGGCAAAGGCCGTCGCCAAGACCATGTCGGAGCACGGCAGCGGCTTCCGCCAGAGCGGCCTCTGCTTCCAGGACATGAACGTGTTCGGATACGGAGCCGAGACCGACTATCAGAAGGATGTTGGCAACGTCTGGCTCGGCATGCCCAGCGCCATCACCAACCTCACCTCGCCCAACCGCGGCAAGCGTCGCATTGACATTCTCCGAGGCTTTGACGGTGTCGTCAAGGCTGGTGAGATGCTTGTCGTTCTGGGTCCTCCTGGCTCGGGCTGCTCGACCTTCTTGAAGACTGTTTCTGGAGAGACGAGTGGTATCTTTGTTGATGACAGCACCTACTTCAACTACCAGGGTGTTCCGGCTGATGAGATGCACAACCATCACAAGGGAGAAGCCATCTACACCGCCGAGGTCGACGTCCACTTCCCCATGCTCTCGGTCGGCGACACTCTCACTTTTGCCTCGCGCGCCAGATGCCCTCAGAACCTGCCGCCTGGAGTCGCCCACAACCAGTACAGCGACCACTTCCGTGACGTTGTCATGGCCATGTACGGCATCAGCCACACCATCAACACCCAGGTCGGCGACAACTACATCCGCGGTGTTTCCGGCGGCGAGAGGAAGCGTGTCACCATCGCCGAGGCTACCCTCTCCAACGCCCCGTTCCAATGCTGGGATAACTCGACCCGCGGTCTCGACTCGGCCAACGCCATCGAATTCTGCAAGACGTTGAGACTCCAGTCCGAGCTGTTTGGTCAGACGTGTGCTGTTTCCATCTATCAGGCTCCCCAGAGCGCGTACGACCTATTCGACAAGGCCCTGGTCATCTACGAAGGCCGACAGATCTTCTTCGGTCCTGCCGAGGAGGCCAAGGCCTACTTCATCAGCCTCGGCTTCGAATGCCCCGACCGACAGACGACCCCTGATTTCCTGACCTCGATGACGGCGCCTTCTGAACGCATCGTCCGTCCCGGCTGGGAGAACCGAGCCCCCCGCACGCCCGACGAATTCGCCGCCCGGTGGAAGGAGTCCCGCGAGTATCAGCTCCTGCAGAACGAGATCGACACGTACAAGAGCGTCTTCCCCATCAACGGGTCCAGCGCCGACGCCTTCCGCGAGAACAAGCAGCTCTCTCAGGCCAAGGGCCAGCGCGTCAAGTCCCCCTTCACGCTCTCGTACATGCAGCAGGTCCAGCTGTGTCTGTGGCGAGGCATCAAGCGTCTCAAGGGTGCGCCCGAGGTGACCATCTTCTCGCTCGTCGCTAATACGGCTACTGCTCTCATCGCCTCTTCGCTCCTGTACAACCTCCCCGAGACGACGGGGTCGTTCCAGAATAGGGGTGTCGTGCTCTTCATCGGTGTCCTCGCCAACGCGTTTGCAAGTGCTCTGGAAATCTTGACTCAATACTCTCAACGACCTATCGTGGAGAAACACACTCGTTATGCCTTTTATCATGCCTCTGCGGAAGCCTTCTCGTCAATCTTGGTGGACATGCCGTATAAGATCGCCAACAGTATCTGTTACAATCTCACGCTGTACTTCATGACCAACTTGAACCGCACTCCCGGGGCCTTCTTCTTCTTCCTGCTTGTTTCTTTCCTCATGGTCTTGGCCATGTCTGGTATCTTCCGAACCATGCAAGTCAACCCCTTACTCTACACGAAACTCATCTAACAGTATCCAGTGCCTCCGTCTCTCGAACTCTCTCGCAGGCCATGGTTCCAGCTTCCATCCTGATTCTCGCCCTCGTCATCTTTGCCGGCTTCGTCATCCCCGTCGACTACATGCTTGGCTGGTGTCGCTGGATCAACTATCTCGACCCCGTCGCCTACGCCTACGAGGCCCTCATGATCAACGAATTCCACAACCGAAACTATACGTGCAATCAGTTCGTCCCTAGCGCCGCCATCCCCACGTACGCCAATATCACAGGTGTCAACCGCGCCTGTTCCGCTGTGGGTGCTCTGCCGGGTCAGGACTTTATCAATGGCGATGCCTTTATGAACTCCAAGTACAAGTACTTCCACAGCAACAAGTGGCGCAACGTTGGCATCATCATCGCCTTCGTCGTCTTCTTCCATTTCACATACATCGTTGCCACTGAGTTCATCTCGGCCAAGAAGTCCAAGGGCGAGGTTCTGGTCTTCCGACGCGGAAACATGCCTGCCATTGCTCACGGCAAGGGAGACGCCGAGGCTGCTTCTTCCGGTCCCATCAAGGCTGCCGACAGAGTCCGAGACGAGAGCGACACTGCCAACATTCAGGGTTCCACCAGCGTCTTCCACTGGAACGACGTTTGCTACGACATCAAGATCAAGGGAGAACCTAGACGTATTCTGGACAAAGTCGACGGTTGGGTCAAGCCAGGAACTCTCACTGCTCTTATGGGCGTGTCTGGTGCCGGTAAAACCACGTTGCTCGACTGTCTCGCTGACCGTATCTCAATGGGCGTCATCACCGGTGAAATGCTCGTCGATGGTAAGATCCGCGATGGATCGTTCCAGCGTAAAACCGGTTATGTGCAGCAGCAGGATCTTCACTTGGAAACCAGCACCGTTCGCGAGGCCTTGACTTTCAGCGCCGTTCTTCGACAGCCTGCCACTACGCCTCGAGCCGAAAAGATTGCCTATGTTGACGAGGTCATCAAGCTTTTGGACATGGAAGAGTATGCCGACGCCGTTGTTGGTATCCTCGGCGAAGGTCTCAACGTTGAACAGCGGAAGCGACTTACCATTGGTGTTGAGCTGGCTGCTAAGCCGCCTCTGCTTCTGTTCGTGGATGAACCTACATCTGGACTTGACTCGCAGACCTCTTGGGCTATTCTTGACCTCCTCGAGAAGCTCTCCAAGGCCGGGCAGTCTATCCTGTGCACCATCCATCAACCGTCCGCTATGCTCTTCCAACGCTTCGACCGTCTTCTCTTCCTCGCCAAGGGCGGTAGAACCATCTATTTCGGAGACATCGGTGAAAACTCAGAGACCTTAACCTCGTATTTCGAAAAGAACGGATCTAGCTCCTGCCCCAAGGGCGAGAACCCAGCCGAGTGGATGCTCGAGGTCATCGGAGCCGCCCCTGGATCGCACAGCGAGATCGACTGGCACCAAACCTGGAGAGACAGCCCCGAGTACCAGAGCGTGCAGACTGAGCTTCACCGTCTCAAGGAGGAAGGTCCCGCTGCCGGCTCTGCTGCCCACGACAACGACGCTGGTTCTTATCGCGAGTTTGCGGCTCCCTTCTGGGAGCAGCTTACTATTGCCACTCGGCGAGTCTTTGAGCAGTACTGGAGGACGCCTTCTTACATTTACTCCAAGGCTGCGCTGTGTATCTCGGTTGCGCTGTTTATCGGTCTGGTCTTCCTCAACGCCCCGTTGACCATGCAGGGCCTGCAGAACCAGATGTTCGCCGTCTTCAACATCTTGACCATCTTTGGCCAGCTCGTCCAACAGCAGATGCCTCACTTCGTCACCCAACGGTCTCTATACGAAGTTCGCGAACGCCCGTCCAAGGCTTACAGCTGGAAGGTCTTTATGCTGTCTCAAATCCTCGCCGAGATCCCCTGGAACACCCTCATGTCGGTCCTGATGTTTGTCTGCGTCTACTACCCGGTCGGCTTTGACAAGAACGCGGCCGCGGCTGGTCAGACTGCTGAACGCGGTGCCCTCATGTGGCTCCTGTTCTGGCAGTTCCTCATCTTCACCTGCACCTTTGCCCACGCCTGTATCGCCATCACGGACACTGCCGAGGCCGGCGGTAACCTCGCCAACGTCCTCTTCATGCTCTGCCTGTTCTTCTGCGGTGTCTTGGCCTCTCCTGAACAGATGCCCGGCTTCTGGATCTTCATGTACCGCGTCTCCCCCTTTACGTACCTCGTCTCGGCCATCATGGCGACCGGCCTGGCCAACACCGAGGTGACCTGCGCACTCAACGAATACGTCGTCTTTGACCCTCCCAGCGGCCAGGACTGCGCCGCCTACCTCCAAGACTACGTCGCCGCCGCCGGTGGCTACGTCTTGAACGAGAGCGCCACCTCTGACTGCCAGTACTGCCCCATGAAGGACACCAACGTGTTCCTCAAGGCCCTGAGCTCCAGCTACGAGAACCGATGGAGAGACTGGGGCATCGGCATGGTGTACATCTTTGTCAACATCGTTGCCTCTCTTGGTCTATACTGGCTCGTCCGCATGCCAAAGGGCAAGAAGCAAAAGAAGCTGTAAAGCAGTGGCCGCGTTGCATCTCCCATAGACAGGCTTTTTTTTTTTTCATTTGGTGAAGCATTTAGGGAAAACATTTTTATAGACTGGACATGGTACACACATATAGATCGAACTGTCAATGAGACTTGGACAAGATATTTTTTGCATTCGACATTTTCGCTCATTTACCTAGATTTCCTTAATACATCAAGATTGACAGCCACTGGGTTGGAGTGCCGACTATAGAGGATGATATCTTGAATGACTGAGTAGGAATAGGATGCATTGTTATAAGGCTGGTAGAGCGATGATGGGGCGATGTCAGCTCCGGTAGTAACATGATCGAACAATTCAATGCCCCCTTTCATGTTCATCATGACTTGCTTTGGCCTGTTGATCTATTGACATTTGCCTTGAATGCCCACAGCCCGTTGACCAAGTGAGAGACGAGTCTAGCCGAATATTGAACGCCCTGTTCCAGCTGACCCAACTTGTTCAGCCAGTTCTCTCATGTCGGCGAATAACGCAGTCATCACTGGATTCTCAGAGAAAGTTCTGTCGACTGAGCCTTGCCATCCATGGTCAAAGCGACGCACCTCCATGAACTCGACCTCGGTACCATTCGCAGCAAGGGACTGCATTCTTTCAAATAGCTCGCTATGCTGAAGGAATGACTGCATATCCTGGATGCTTATATAGCAGACTATGGCGCAGCATGAAGTGTGGTTCACTTCCCATCCAGTGCTGCAGTATGATGCCACCACGCCGCCGGGACTTTGCTTGACAGATGCAGCAAACTGCGAAATAATGGGTTCTAGTTGCTTCTTGTCGTCATCGCTGAGAGCATCGCGGAAGCTGAATGTGAAGAAGGTGGACACGGTGCCATGTGAAGTGTATAAACCCGCATGCCCCTTGTGGCCGTTCCATGGGAGACGATAAATAGCTGAGTGAACCGGCTCTGATATCACAGAGTTCCAGGCCATGCGAAGAGTTTCTGATTCTGTGCTGGATTCGAACTGTTGCCTTCCATGGTCCGCTTTCCAGTCTTGAACACAAGTTAGAATATTCAGCACCCAAAGGAAGGGTAGAAAGGGCTAGGCACCGATGAATAACTTGGCTCGCTGGGGACAGCCATGGACAAGAGTCCAGTGAATGATACCCGTCTGCTCCAGCTCAAGATATGTCTTCAAGTTAAATGCCCATACTTTTCCCACAGCCGTGGCCTCGTCAGAAAGCGCTGGGGGAGTACAGGTGTCTGAAAAGTGAAACGTGAGGACCTCGGTGTACTCGTAGATGTCGGGCGGAGGAGGAGAGAACAAAGACGGCGCCATGATTATTCTCGTTGAACTCGTCAAAGAGCCCAGGAGTATACGACTGTGTTGAAAGTACCAAGTGTCTTGCGTTGTTGCTTGTTTCAGGACGATGATAAATGAAGGGGCCCCTCACATGACGATGGGGTATGGAACTGGGATATGCGGTTTGAAACTCACCAATCACGAGAGGCAACGAGCCAAATTCCAGAATTCTTCGACCTGGCCGAACCGAATAACCCTTGTTCTTGTTTATTTCGCCCCTAATGACATATAATAGCGGCAAACCTGTTGCAATTGACAAACATCCTTCACCACAAATCAAAACCTTTGACACTAGGAGAGTCCCTCGGCTGAGGCGTCAAGGGGCTCCCTTTATTACTTAGTATAAGGAGTCTTTAATTCTAGGCAGCGCCGGAAAAGTGGAAGATTCTAGCCGCCCTCATATGGGGTTTATTAAGAGCACGTACCGTCACATATCCGCTGTGATAGACGCTATGAAGGACGGGATGTGGGGGGAGGCCTTACTGGATTAGAAAGTTAATTAAGTAAGTATTATAGAAAGGAAGCATATATTAAACCAAAGCCGTCCTATACACACGAGGTTGTGCAGGGGCTTCCGCACTGCATTCTATTAAGACGGGCCTCGGTTTAGATAATAGAAGAGTCACGTGATATAATATATCCCGAATAGGTATAGCATAGAGCGTTATCCTAAAAGAGGGGTTAGACTATTATAGCTAGATTTAATTAGATAGAGATTAATTA
>JABFEX010000016.1:0-33736 GCA_013623515.1 Fusarium illudens
CTCCTGTAGCCTCCATTCCATCATCCTCCCGCCCCCCCGTTCATTCTCCTTCCCCGTGGGCGCCAGAATGCTCGCGGCGGGTCCCTGAGGCCTCTCTCTCAAACTGCAGTTGCTGGCTCTCTCTTGCAACCGGCAGACATTCAAACTTGTAGACATCCATCATGGGCTTCTTTAGCTTTCTGACGCGCAAGAGTTCCTCCGACAAGGACAAGACCCAACATCGTCAGATCAAGGGCCAGGCCTACAAGTCGACAGTCGCCTCAATCCCGCCCATCCAAGGTAAGAGAGAGAAGAGCTCGCTCTTCAGAGCTTCAAAGACGCCACCGAATCTGACGGGCCCCATGCAGGAACATATCCGGTCGCTGGAAATGGACCCAACGTCCTGGACCAGCTGCAGCAGGCAGCAAGGAAGCGCAGCCAGGCTCAACTCTCTGTAATTGATCACGATCTCGACATTGACCCTGCCGCGCCTCCGCCAATGGTCCCGCGCTTCCGCAGCTTCTCCCCTGGAAGACCGACCACGGCGCCAAACCAAGCTCACAACAACAGCTTCACCTCTCGCCCTCGGTCCATCGCCCGCAGCATCCGCAGCACGAACTCGGCCTGGAGCGTCCCCGAGAAGACGCGCGCGGTGCGCATCGAGAGGCCCCCGCCTGTCCCATCCATCCCCTCTCACCACCGCCAAGAGAGCTCATCCGTCGACTCTTTCCAGGACGCTAGCCGCTTCGTGGATATTCTCGACGCCCAGGGCGAGATCAAGCCGGCAAACTTTCGCTCGCGCGTTACAGCCACGGGCGCCCGCGAGTTTGGGGAAGACGTTGCCGAGCGCAACATGGGCGAAAATGGCGTGAACCTTAACAGCCCTGCCGTCAAGGCCTTTTACCGTCTCTCCAGTAGCGGGAGGTTAACCCTGCAGACTTCAGACAGTGGCGGTCTCTCCGTTCACGACTACGACGATGGCTTCGACGACGACGACTGTGCTCCTCCGCCTATCATTCCTCATCTTGATCTAGGCATAATCCAAGAAGCTTCCAGGCCGACGAGTTCATCAACAGCGTGGAGGTCCTTTTCAGGCTCAATTGGCGCAGATATGCTAAGGTCCAGCAAATCACAACGACGCCTGGATAAACGCCCCGAGACAGCATCTCTCACAGCGACGACTCTAAAGAACCGGAGGAAATCATTCAACGCATTCGCATCTACGCCAGAACCGCACAGGACCAAGCCAAGACCTCTCAGCTTGCATCCATCATTATCAAACTTTAACTATTCAGCGCCCCTATCACCGCCGCCAATGCCAAAGTCTCGCCCAAAGACCAGTGAAGGCCGGAGTCGACAGCGAAGCATCGGGATGGTGGAAATTGAGAGTCTGGTTGATGAGGTGTTTGATACGCCAGCACCATGTCCGAGTAGGTCATCTTGGTCAAATTATAGGAGAAAACTAACACGCAATAGCCATCCCTGTGCGATTCAAACAGGCAGAGCATCCTTCATATTCTCGCCCCGAGTCACATCATTCACGCCATGACCCTCCTCTTCCACGCCATGACCCTCCTCTCCCTCGCCATGATCCTGTTCTTCCTCGTCACGATGCCTCTCACACCCGCCCTGACACGCATCACGGTCCACCGACACTTTCTCTCTATCCTCGCAGCGACATTTCTCAGCCCTCACGTCCTTCTAGCTCTTCATCAATCGACAAGCCGCATCCCCGCACTCGCTCCATCGGCGGCGCCTCACTTCTTCGCCACCAGCGCCTCGACAACATCACCGAACACATCCCCGTCCGAACGTCATCTCTAACCCTCCAGTCCCAGCCATGCATCACACCAACCACCATGTCATCCGGCTACTCCAGCAACCCCTTCCCGCGATCTATAGGCCAACACACCCCGAGCACCTCCATCGACGCATCCCTCCCTCCGTCAATCAAGATCAACCACGAGCGCGAGCCGAGCAGCGGAATGGCCAGCCTCGGAAACCAGAGCAACTACTACACCGCCGCCGAGGACGACTTCTCCGCCGACACCTTGGTGCCTTCGCGCCGGGAACTGGAGCAGGATCTGAGTCACCCCATCAACGCAGGCGTGGAAGCGGAATACTACATCTCGGATGCCAGCGAGGAGTCTGTAGACTCCTTTGTCGCCTGGAAGGAGAAGCGTCGCGGCGAGGAGGGGCTATTATACAGGGAGGACTACGGCATCACAGGAGGTGGCCTCCCCGGCTTATTCGAACCTCTCCCGATCCCCAAGGCCCCAGCAGAACCAGCAGCCACCAAGCCGCCAAAGACACCAAAGAGCCCGAAACGACCAACAACAAGAGGAAACAAGTCGACACCCCGAAAGACAAAACACCAACAGAACCTCCGCCGCAGCCGCACGAGCACCTTCTCCCCACCGCGCCGCGAACCCCGCAACGGCTCCTCCTCAGACGACGAGGACTCTGACTCTTTCTGGGAGCGAGCGCGAGACCTCCCCCAAGGGCCGAGCTTCGTGTCCCTCGCCGATCTGGGCATCGACCTACGGCACCTGGGCCTTGACCAATACGGCCTCACCGAGGACGACGACGCCAAGGTCGACATCAGGACGGCCGTCAAGCTCCGCAAGGAGATGAGGCGACGCAAGATGGAGGCTAAGAGCCGGCGACACTCCCGGGCTCATGGTGACGCGGTGGATATCGAGGATTAACGAGAAATATGAGATATGGAGTTTTTGGGATTGGGCAGATGCTTTTTTTTCCTTTATAGGGGGAAAGACTACGTACGACTTGACGATTCTATCTCTTTCTAATTTCCTTTTTTTCTCTTTTTATCATGTCAAGCGCTTTGGATTGTACAACAGTATAACTACCACGGAATCAGGCACAGGTAGAAAGCATTTTCAGTTGAAACAAGGGCTTTATAACTCGAGATAATGACGGGGGGACAACTAAACAAAAACCCATTCAAACCAAACTGCACTCACTCCCTTGATCCTTGAAACTGAATCTTCAGCACGGACGTCCCCGCCTCACTTCCGATTCAGCTCCGCCATCGAGATGACAAAAAGCAAACATGATGAAAATCTTTGCTTTCAACAGTCTAGTGAGATTTTCTCGGTAGATGCGAACTCCCTGCCACGCCCAGCCACGCCCAGCCACGCGAGATGTCGAAAACAAATTGTTGGGCTCGGTTGGAGATGAGGCTAAAAATACCTGCCTGAAGAAAACGAGGTCAGGCCTGTTAGGGACAAACAAGTACGGATACTGTGTATCGCTACCAGACATTTATTGGCTTGCCTCGATATTTGGGTTGGCTGAGGAGATATCTATGATCAGCTGGAAGGAACCCTGTTGATCGACGGGATGGAACGGTAATATTGTTCCTTCATCTACCGAACTGCCATGGTTCATCACCTCTACGATTCGCCTCATGCCTCCTATCCCGTCAAACAACTCTCCCCGGCTCCCTGATATCTCTACCCGGGACTCAGCTGAAGCTGGCCATCTCAAGCCAAGTAATCTTAAGCAAACTAAACACCCAAGTCCAACCCATCCTGATTGTCAAGAACATCGTGACTTCAAGTAGTACAGTCAATTCCCCTTCAAATGACGCGACGACTTCAAAAGCAAACAAAAAAAGAGCACACCAAAATCAACATGGCAGATCCCATGACATCATCCCGGAAAAGTGCACGTGCCCGCTACCAAAAAAGGCAAACCCACCCCCCTAAAGTTTTCACTCCTCGACGCCTCAACACCAGCGACTGGCCCATCGCCAACTAACCATGGCAAAAACACTTTCAAGTAAAGCAAAAAGTGAATGGGAGATTATATGGATCTTCTAATCACCTGCCCGGTAGCGGAATCGAACCGCTGATCTTCGCATTACGAGTGCGACGCCTTACCATTTGGCCAACAGGGCTGGTTTGGGTTGCTTGGATGACCGGAGGGCTCGAGCAATGGCTCTATCAGACGGGGTCACGGAAGGAGGTGAATCCCAGCACAGGGTTTGTGTAATACTACAGGAGCTATCAACGCCAAGAGAGTGACAATAAACGCCTGGTCTCGTTCAATAGAGTGACTGAGCTGTACAAGGTGATTAAATATCCTCACCATGGACAATCGTCGATGAGTATCGACAAGTGACACAGTACAACCACTGGCCCATACACTCACCAACACTCTAATACAGCCACCATTTCCCATCCCTGCAACTCGGGGACCTAGATCGCTGTTCCATGATCATTGGCATCATCCTGCCACATGGCCCCAGGCTTGCAATCACATCCCAGAGCCCGCTTCGCTGTCTCAAAGTCATCCTCAAACTCGGCAAGCATCGCAAGAGCCCTCTTAGCCACGGCAACCTTGGCGTATCGCCCACTCTTGGCCGTCGCGTTGGCGATGACCTGCTGATGCACCATAAAGACGGCCACCACGTCGCTCTCGGTCAGGGCGGCGATGCCCTCCTCGACGCCGCAGGGCACGTTATCGGCGCTGATGCGCCAGTTGGCGCAGCCCAGATCTTGCTGCATCTTCTTGGAGAGGTACGTGACGGGGTGTTTGTTCGCAAAGGCGTCATACAGAGTCATGTCCTCAAAGTACGGCTCGATGAAGCGGGTAAAGAAGCCGAGGACGACAGAGTAGTCGTAGTTGGCGTCGACAAACATGGCACCGACGAGAGCCTCCATGACATCCGCAAAGGCCTTGGGTGGCGCAGATGCCTTGAGCCAGAAATCCTTGCGCATGGCGGTTTTGTTGGCCTTGGCCTCCTCGCGAGCCTCTTCTTCGGCCAGCTCGAGCTCAGTCGCAAATTCGGCGATTTGGCCGATCAGAGAGGATGTAGTAAAGAGGATGTGCTTGTGCAGATCGAGTTTGACACAGAGGCATCCAAGGAACTGGTTCGAGGCCATGGCCATCTTGTGCTCGGTCAACCACTGGGGATCAACGAGGGGGAACCGCTGGAATAAGTTATCGACAATGGCCATGTCCAGCAGGGCATCACCGAGAAACTCGAGACGTTGGTAGTTTGGCACTGAGCCAAAAGGCCAGGAAGGGTGTTTGAAGGCGCTCTGGAGGAGTGCCGGCCATTTGAAACGGTATCCCGTAGTATCGGCTACGCAGTCGACAAAACGGCGCTGGCTCACGTTGGCCTCGGCCTGTTGCCAGGCGGGAATCTTGAAGGAGGCAAAGTAATCCTCAAATTTCTCCATCTTGTGGTTCTTGCCCTTGACCATGCACGTCACGGCCTTGACCGCCAAGTCCATGTTACCCCCTTCACCACAGAGGTAAGCAGCCCCGATGAGAGCCTCACAGACATCGGCGATGGACTTGTCGGCCAGATTGTGCCGCATTTCCGTCTTTGGCGCCTTTCCCTTCTTGAGCGGGAGATCAGGGTACCACGTGCGTCTGTCAAACGCCTTGGATCGTATGTACTCGTGGAGGTTGCGGTCAACAGCGTGGTTGAAGAGGTTCTGGTTACAGATGAGGATCATCCGCTCAACGTGATATCCGCACTCGTCGCTTTCAGGGATGAGAGTAAAGAGGGAGATGGTCGTGGCCATCTTCAGAAACGAGTCGCCTAGGAATTCTAGTCGCTCGTAGTTGGTTCCCATACCGGGTTGGAAGTTGACCTGCTCTACACTGTGTTCCCCAGAGTTGTCGCTGTCCTTTGTCATGGACTCGAGAGCCAAGACGGGTGGGATGGGGAGATCCAGTAGGGCGCAGCCATCAAGAGTGATGAGAGCGGAATCGATGCGATGGATGATGGCTGGGAACGCCATGACCATAAAGACCACATCAAGGGGGATCTTATCTGTTAGCAAAGGCTGGCTGACTTGGGTCATTACTTACCGGCGATACTCTGAGAGGCTCCAGGATCACAAAGCAATCGCTGTTGACCTCCTCGTCCACCTGGAACTCATCCAACAAGTTTCGACGGAGCGACAGAAGCTGTGCCTTGACCACGGGCTGATCCTCTCTCCACTGAACCTTGAGACGAGTCTTGTAGTAGAGACTGTTGCTGTACTCCTTGATGGTGGGTTCCACCGAACGATATGCCCGACTTCTCGCCTCGGGCACTCCCTCGGGTGTAGGGTCAGAAGGCTTCTTCGACTCGTCGATACCTTTGATGACAAGCTTGCGCCCTCCGTCATAGGGGTCGGTGACAAACTTGTTTACAAAGAACTCTTTCGGCGCATTCTCCCAAGAGAGGTTGTCGTTGTTCCTGGAAATTTCGACTGTGCTCCAATCAATATCTTGGGAGGCCGAGCTGTGGTCCTCTTTGCAGGGGGCCAGAAAGTAAGGGAACTGGTCGGAGCTGGCATCATATTCTTTACTGAACACGTCAGAAAAGACCTTGAGGGTGAATTTGGTGAGCCCATCAATCTCGTCAGCAGTCAGCTTTAGAGGCTTCTCAGACACCGTCAGTTTGGCCACAGACGAGCGCCCGTTGCCAAAGAACAGGGGAATGCCCGGGAGTTCCGGGAGCTTCTTTCGTGAAAGGAGCATCAGCGGGCGACTGGGAAGGTCTTCTCCGACAGCACCTGGATTGTCGAGCGTGATGATTGTCGTAAAGAGCTCTGTGCAGTCTCCACGCAACAGCCAGATATCTGGCCTGAGACGCATGGGGTATTCGGCCTTCTTGTTGGCGCTCACGGCAAGCCGGGCATTCCGCATTTTGGGAATCGTCTTGCTTAGAGTAGGCTGGAGATGTCCGTTGATGTGCTTGTCCTTGATCAGCTTCACGCAGGCTTCAAAGGCTGCAGAGCATTTGGCCAGTAGCTTGTTCCGCTGCGGAAATCCTGACATTGCCTTGAGGGGTGAGGCGTCTGGGAGGATGACATCGGCGATGAAGTTTGGGCCGAACTTGGTGACTGTGAATTCGATCTTGCAGGAGACTCCTGGCGTCACAGAGGAAGCATACTTTTGGAGAACGTCCATGCTGTGAGCAAAGGTGAGACGAGCCCCGGTTGAAGGTATCTCGTGTACTTTCTGGACCATCACCTCGTCCTGAACCGTATCCATCGCGTCATCCTCCAGCTTCCTGTCAGCGGGAAGAGACAGGCAGAACTTTTGTAGAGCCGTGGCGTCTCTCTCTGCCTGCCTCAAGCTGCGGAGCTGTCCCATGTTGCCATCCTCCAACATGGTGATGTATCTCGAGTTTACCTGTCTGGCCCGCCCTTTGGACTGTAGATACTGGATGACTGAGTTGTAGAGGTCGAAGCGCACCACAAGATCGCAGTCCGGAATGTCGATGCCCTCTTCAGCAACGGTGGTGGCAAAGAGACAGTTGACGTCGCCCCGCTTGAACTTTTGAAGGGTCACGACTTGGTCGCGATGTGTCATGTTGCTGTGGCTTGATGTAGCTGATTGGGAACCAATCTATAAAGGTCAGTGTTTGAACATGGCTGATTCTGCAAACTTACCATGTATGAAGCAATCATTCCGGGAATCTGCATTCCTTGCTGGTGATACAAATCTGAAAGCAGCCAAGCTGTGTGCCTTTTCTCGACAAACACAATGCATCTCTTGGTCCCGTCTCGTGCAAAGGCGTGCAGCAAGATATCATGCAGTTTCTTCACCTTTGGAGATAACTCGGGCGAGGATGGTTCAATCGGGATCAATTCACGCTGCTTCACAATCTCTCGGACACGTCGAACCGCCTCTGTCGCATGGTCTGCCTGGTTTGTCGCAAAGTCCCTAGAAAAGTCGCGATCAGTCCTGGCTACAAGCCTCTTGGTTTCGATATCGGTAAGGAGAAGGATCCAGTATCGATCTGCACACCAGCGGCCAAGGATCGAAGCAGCTTCCTTGGTAAAGTCGAGAGATGCCTTGAATTGGCTGTTGCGGAGGACCTGCCCAGCTACCAAGTCCCATAGCTCTGTCTTTGCGTCTTCTGCAAACTCGAGTGAATCATAGTCGACTTTCTCTTCGACTTGTTTTTGTTGACACATGGACTCCATCAATACTTCGTTGGAAACAGTGGCAATCTCGCTGCAAAGAAAGTTCTCCAGCTCAAGGGCGGCTGCCTTCACATCCTTGGTCTGCGAGTCAACGGGCGAAGCAGTCATACCGAGAATCCGGGGCCGCTCTCCTTGATATCTGATGTAGTGGTTTCTCATGATGCGAGCATAGGGGTGATCCTTTTTGGCATGGTGTGCCTCGTCAAAGATGAGAAGGTTGATCTGCGACATTTTGATGAAGCCGTCGTTGAGGCAGTCGGCCAGGATCTGGGCTGTGCAGACGATAACCATGTTCTCACTAAATTGTTGATCCCAGTACGCCTTCTTCCTCACCATGCCTTTCATGTTGCCCCAGAACTTGGTGATGGGGTGCTCACCGAGGTTACAGTTCAGGACGGCGTATTGCTGGTAACAGAGGGCTACCTTTTCGACCAGGAAGAAGGCGACTTTCTTGGGCTTTCCAACAGCTCGATCTTCCACTTCCTGCGCGAGGTAGTGCCGGAGAAGCAACGCGGCTATGAGTGTCTTGCCGGAACCTGCCACTGTCAGCATGGATGCTCGCGATACTAAGCGGGGGAACCCACCAGTAGGCAGAACCACGATGACGTTCTTCTGCTTGGCCCGCTCGAAGAGCTCAATCTGATACTCTCTCGGCGTAGCGATGATCTTTCTGTTCTCGCTCGTCCTGATGAGGTGCGCGACAGACTGGTTGCTGGGGTCGTTGAGAGCAGCAACAGAGGCTCTGGTGACTTCGCGCTGGTTCTTGCTCACCCAGGCTTTCAGGGCAGCAGAGTCGAGACGCTTCTTTTCGGTGATCTTGCGAGGTTTCTCGGGATTGACGATAAGGCGATAGGTATCATCTTCGTCGTCGGTATCGACGTACTCGGGCCCCTCGCCGTCTTCCAAGGGTGGCGCTGGCTCTCCACCTGGCGCATGGGGAGGCTTCTGGACCTCGGTCTCTCCTGTATCGTGTCCTTCCAACGCATTTTCATCGTGTGATACGCCACTGGGCGTTGCATCCCGCGGCGGTGGCCTGAAAGGCAGGGCGCCGGCACCCATCTCCAAGACCATCTCGAGCGGCGAACGTCGTCAAAGACGCTGCTGAACGTTGGACGTATTGCAAGGCCTTTTTATGCGGACAACCTGTCGTCAAGAAACTCTGCTTTGATGGTGATGTCAATTTCTCTGTGAGGGGAAGATGTTGGAAAAGGAAGGAAGTCTGAGACGGAAAGTGAGGTTGAAAAAGAGCGGGTAGATGCGTTAGTGTGACAACTGCGTAGCCGGTAGTAGCAGCTACACAATCAATCGGCCTCAATTCTACCCAAGCCCTGGAATGTTTGCAAAAATTCCCCTTAGATTATTAATTGGTCAGCTGTCGACTCCCGTGTGCGTTTCATAGTGACTTTAGCGACAGACTTTGGGCGTTTGTCGCCGCAAACATCCATGGATAGTTCCGTCGAGTGGAAGTCAAGGCTTGGATCAACAAGGATTCAGAAATCGTACCACGATACACGGCTTTAATTAAATCTCCATGGCACTTTTGGCTAATAGGGAGGCAGCTGTGTAAGCACCTGATTCGACACATGTGGATGTCTTGTTCCAGGTCGGCCTCCCAGCTTGTGACACAACCACAGCCACAGCCCGACCGTCACTTGGGTGAGTTGAGTGCTTTTTTGTCAACTGTGGGCGTATTCTGGCATCAAACTGTTATTATTCAACGGGTCATGCCTTTAGATGGCAATTTTTAGTAATATTTCCTTGTACTTGGTGATGGGCGTTTGCTACCTATCTAGGTCGTCGTCGGCTACCTCTTTCGGGAGACTCGTTCACGCAAGTCATTGCACTCGGAATGTAAATGTGCAGAGACTGTCTTGAGCAAATTCCAATGCTATCTCGTTTAACCGTCTACATATTCGCCGTGCTGAATGATTTTGTGTAGCCATGCGCCATCAAATGTCCCCGATCTTGCTTGGACCAGAAGACAACCCCATCCCCCCAATATAAGCAACCGTTGAAAGGATCCAGACCCATTCCCAGTATCGTTGTCAGTAAATAAACCGAAACAATGTCCCAAAATCACCGCACATAAAGAAAAAGGATGCAAAGAAGCCCAAACGATGTGCTCGTCGCAGCCCTCCTCCAAGTAGCAATGGAATATGGAAGAGAGCCCTCTTGAGCCTAGAACTCAGAGTTTCCAGCTGAGCCAGACAGCTTCTCCCACAGATGTTGAGCGATGCCCTCGGCAATTTTCTCGTCGACCATCGGCTGTATCTCAAGGGTCAACTGTCTGGTGAGTCGCTGGATGATCTGCTGGGTGATCTCCGAGGTGCCTTGCTCGACCAGGCTCTTGGTCATCTCCTGGGCGATGCCTTGAGTAATTTGGTCGTTGAGCCATGGCTGCAGGTCACCCTTGACTCGCTGGGTGACTAGTTGGTTGACATGCTCGGCTACCTTCTCACTGACCCGTTTCTTGACCCTTCCGTAAATGCGATCTAGATTTTCGTGGGGCATGGCCGTCTGAGGATAGCTGCTTGGCATTGCTTCAGACCCAGGTGCTTGGCTTGGATCACCCAGGATGCGGCGTCGTTTCTGGGTGTGGAGTTTACCGCATGAGTGGGAGTCTTCCTCCTCTTCCTCAGACATTCTGCGCTTTTGAAGGCTTTTGGGAACGTTCTTAGACCAATCTGAGTGCGCGTTGGATGTGTCGGCTGCCTTCTTGCTCTGGTGGGCACCCTCGTTGACTGGGTCCTGTATTGAAGCAATCTTGTTCGTACCATCGCTCGAAGTAGAGCCGGAGCTGCAAATAACCGAGTTGACCCTTTGGGAGGCCCGAGTCCGGTGGGAGTGTCGAGCGTGATCATCAAGCGCGATACTGGCGTCAGCATTAGGCCTTGGGGGAGGCGAGTCGAGACTGCCACCGCCTTGGCTGAACCAGAAAGGATGCTCCTTTTCCTCTTCCTTTGCCATTCTCCTGAGACGCGAGGGGCGTCTGTATTGGAAACAATCGCTCCGAGTTGACACGGTATCGTCGTGAGACTGTGAGCCATCAGCCGTGCCGCCCGCCCCCTGAGCAACAGCACCAGCTCCAGAGTCTCGAATTTCCTCGCCAGCGTGGGTACTGGTAGAGCGATTGGCGGTCGGTGTTCGAATGTCCGTCTTGGGTTGATTGCAAGAACTACCTGGTCCATCACCAAACAACTTTTCCCAATAATGAGGCCGTGGAGGGAACACAGGAGGAACATTCTCTCTGAGAACATCTACACTTGGGTATCGCTGCCTGATCATGTTCGCTGCATGACTTTGCCCAAAGGAGTCGCGCCTTGCCTTGGCCTTTGGGTTCTCTGCATCATTGACAACGTCGTAGTAGGTGACGCGTAGGACGAGCCATACGCCCCAGTCCAAGTCCTGTCTGTTGCCAGTTATCGCCGCCTTCCACAGGATGTGGTTGCTGGGACTCTGAACGTTGCTCCTTGTGAGGGCACTCCTGCGGGTGGCGTCCAAAAAGGATTGCTTGATGTCGTCGGGGTACTTCCACCAGTTTTCTTTCCAGATGGATCGCAGGCGAGTGGCAATTGCATTGTTCTCACCCTCTTCGTTGAGGTGACACAGCGTCACGTTCCATTGATCCTGGATCACCTCGGGGCAGCGACGAGGCGTGAAGGTGTAGTCAGCGTTGGTAGTCATGGTCGGTCAGAAGGCGGCAACGGAAAATCAGCTGAGGGGAATGAATGCGTATGAAGCGGTTGCTGGATTTGTCCGCTTGCCAGTGTTGGGAGGAGAGATTTTGGTGTGAAGGTGGTAGCAGAATCTCCTGGCCAGCTCTGAAGGCTGTCCTGCAAAGCCAGTGTCTATCTATTTCAAATCCAGCGATAAAAAGGGAGAAGATGGGTTGTTACTGCGACAGAAACCCGTCAAGTGATCAAACGGTAACCTTGATTAGGCGCCGCGCTGGTTGTTGATGTTGAAGGATCGCAGAGTGATGTTTGAAGAAGATCAGGATGAGGGCGGAGGGAAGAATACCTACCCACTCATTAAGTCACCACGTTTGAGAAGATGTTTGCCTAAAGCATTAGTGGGAAGAAATCCGATGCAGTGGTATCATCTTCATGAGCAGCGGGCTTATATCATTACCAGCGAGTTTCCATGATGTGCAATCCGGGAGCCCCTATCGAGCATGACAGAAAAAGAAAGAGATCAAGTTCTGCCTTCTGCGAGCCGAGTTGGGCTTGGATTCTAGTTCTCGATCCCAACCAGGCTAGAACCAGTCATCCAAAGCTCGGTCGTAGGACTTCTGTCCCGTCTCAGAGTGCTACAGTGACAAGAACCGGCATTCCGTCTTCATATTTAGGACCAACGATGGAGAGATACCCTCATTTGCCCTCACGCCGTCATCATGATAAACATTCACTCCGTAGTAGTAACCAGCAGTTCAGAAAATCACTTGTTCCTATCTCCATTGGGTTTCCTTCACAAAACATCAAACTCTCACAAACATCAAAACAAACGAACAAACAAAAGCATGATCCCCCTCAATCCGCATCAGCCATCGCACAATCCCCATCCTCATCCTTCCCCTTGATCTGGACCGCAAAGCAAGCAGCCTCCGCCTGAGCCGCGTAGATCGCCCTGTCAGCGCACCCGGCAAACTCTGCACTCTCCGCATCCTGCGCTCCCTGCGCCTTTTGCACCCCCTCAATGTTTTCAAAGGCCGTCTGAAGTCTTTGTAGTTCGTTCATTTCGGCAGAAATGTCAATGTCAACTGTTTTCCCTACAGAGGGTGGTTTGACGATGCGATCGGCAGTCTGCGCAAAGCGAGCGTGCGTTGAGATAGAAGCAAACGTAGCCTCTTCGGCACTCCAAGCGTAGTGAGCCTTCTGGACTCTTTCTTTGGTACCTTCCACAAGCGAATGGCGGTCGATGCCAAAGATGGGTGAATTGGATTTTGCGGTATTCTCGGTCTCGTTGTCAGGGCTAACTGGTGTTGCAGCATGTGAAGACTTGAGAACAATCTTGATACGATCAGATGATGTCGGTTCGTTGTTTGTAGGGTTGTTGACAGGTTCTTTCTGAACCGGTGCCTCTCTGTTTGCAATGCCTTGCGCTTCAGTGATTCCGGAGTCGCTCTCTTTGTTAGTTTCGAGAGCTGAATGCCCATCCTTTGGACCTTCGTTATCTCCGTTCTCCTCAACTGTCGCAATCGTCTCATTGCTCTTCTCTTCGTCTCCATTGGTATCTTTGACAGATGTTGTCTTCCTCTGTCTTCCACTGCCAGTCGCCTTTCTGGATCTCTTATTCTGACTACCTTTCTTGGGATAATATGCCGTATCCTTTTCGGCCTCTGGAAGTACGATGTCATAGCCTTCCTCCCAAGCCTCGGCGATTTCTTCCTCTGATGGCTTCTTCCTGCGGCTGCTGCGGCGGCGGTTGGTAGATGACCTTCTCATAGGGGCAGCAGACTTCTTCTTCAAGTAGCCGGCAAAGTCGGTGTCGAGGCGGTGACGAAGTTGATCGGATGGTGTTGTAAGTTCGGAAGGGTTTAGAGTGGTGTTGGGGAAACCTCCTAGCATAGCTAGTCGGTATTCGGGTAATGTAGAATCAGTCGGGATCTCGAACATCTCAGAGTCTGTCTCTTGTTGATCGTCGATGAATGAACCAGCTTCACTGGGTTGGTTCTCAGTGTCCTCGCAAGCAAACTCACCCATCACCGAGGCCGTGAATTTATCATACGGTCTCTGAAGCCAAGCATAGCTTGAAATAGTCTCTAACGAGCCCTGGCAGCCTTGGCCAGGTCCTTCTCGGTGAGAGTCGTGTTCGTGATGAGCTGTAGTTGCTTCATCTTGATGAACCCCTTTGTTCATGGTCATTTGTGTGCCACTCATGACTGTTTGGTAATTCGTATTTGCAGAAGACGGTTCTCTCTCCTGTGTCTGCATCGGTTGCAAGTCCCCAGTTCCTCCATCTCCATACTGAGGATACATATGATCCACGTATCCTTGGATAGCATGGGAGCTCAGGTGAACGTAAATCCCATGGGGCCAAAAGGCCTGTTTGTGCGGAACAAGCTCTCGCCCTAGTTCTACAAGAGTAGTAACCATACGGCCAGGGGCATAGGTGAAAAGATGGGGATGTGTCCGACACCAAGCCTGGTGCATTATCTTTCCCTGTCCTCCGCATGGATTGAATCCAATAGGGTTTGGCATGAAGGGCAGTGCAGGCAGGGGAGTCGGTGTGTGAGTGATGTCGCTGTCGTTGTTCGTAGTGTGTTGATCAAAGGTGTTTGAGGAAACGGGGTGTTTGTTGCTAGGCTGTGTCTCTGCCTTTTCTGGAGAAATCATCTGCTCCTCATCTTGTGTTTCGTCGGAATCGTAATATTCGAACAATTTGATTTGTTCTTCTTCTTCTTCGCTTCTTGGTCGAGGTAGGGGTACGCGACAACAAATAGTTCCCAAAAAGGGGGCATATCCGCCCTCAGACTTGAGGGGAGAGTCTTGAACGGGAACTGGGGGAGTTTGAAGATTCAGCAAAGACTGGGGTCCGATCCAACCCAGCTCGATGGACTGCTGGATGAGTTGCTTGTCGAGGCCGTCTTGGAAAACCTCCCACTCGATGTGCAGCGGCAAAAAGTCCTTGTAGCGCTCAGCGCAAAACGATCGAAACAAGTCAACAAAACTGTTCATCTGTCTCTCTTCCAGAAAAAGCACTCCGCGCTCTTCTTCATCTCGAGAGATGTTGTCTGTAAGGAGGGGCGGGCGATGACTGTGTAGAAGTACCGAGACGGAGATCCTCTTCTCGAGAGCGTGCTCCAGAATTTCAGTGTACGGGATCTGGGATATCCTCTCCTCCCAGATACGCCGCCCGTACTCCTCTCTCAAGTAGACCTCGAGGAACTCCTGCACCTGCGGGCGAGAGAGGCGCAGGGCAAAGGTGACGACCTTTGCGAAGCGGCTCCCGTCGTTGAGGACCCGGAGGATGATCCACCTGACGCCCCAGGACAGATCTTCCTAGTTCAGTCGAGGGGGGGGCTGCATGTTGGGGGAGTAGTTGATGGGCTCTGTGGTGGCCGCAAGGAGGTCGCGATCGATCATCGCGCTGAGCTCTTCCCAGCTGATCACCTCTTCCGCCGGAGGAGTTGGGACGAGGGGAAAAAGCTCCAAGTCTCTCGGGCAGACGGTACCCTGGGGTAGTTCTGGTTTGCTGTTAGTATCAAGTCAAAAACAAAACGCATGGGAACGTCGGTGATTCACTGACCGGGAGGGGGAGGGGGAAGAAGATGAGGTGGCAGGTTGCCCAAACCAAACCACTCTCCAAAGAAATCTTGCTGTGCCGCTGATTCTTGTTGTTAGTCTCGAGTCAAAAAGATGAAATGTTTGTGATTCACTTACCGACAGGAAGATATGGATGGGACAGAGTCCCCGAGCTCGGCAGGCCTCCGACGTGCTGCCCGCCACTGGCAGGATACTGCACTGCCACTGCTAGCTATTAGTCTCAAGTCAAACAATAGGTATGGCACTTTTATTATTCACTCACCAGGGAGAGGACGAGGGGGAGCCTGGGAGACAAAGGCTCCCTCATCCGGCAGGGTGTTGAAATTCAACACGCCACCGAACGAGTACTCCTGCGCCTCTAGTTGTTGTCAGTCTCAAGTCAAACAAAGATTGGTGATGCCACTTACCGAGAGGAAGAGGGAACGCGGCGGTCCCCTGAGGGACCGCCGGCACGGTCTGGACGGGAGCGGGCGTCCGGACGGGGGCGGCCACAGGCGCCGCCGCGGGCACGGTCACCCGGGCCGTCCTCCTCGACGCCCTCCTCGCCGTCCTTCTCTCCCTCTTCTTCACGATGCGCAGGGAGCCGATTCTCCTTGTCACCAGAGCCTGCTGTATCTGGCGGCACTTCCCCTCGTAATCCCCCGAGAACTGCATGGTGGGATTCATCTCGGCGGTGATTCCAGGTTAATGGTATCACCGTCCTGTGTAGAGTAGTTGTTAGCAAAGTGACGTCTAAGAGCCGTCAAATGGGGCAAATAAGATTACAGAAATAATCATCGGGGATAGGAAAGAGTGCTCTAAACATGAGGCCAGTGATAATCAAATAGTAAAGACAAGGGATACGAATAGTTGGTCAAGACAGCCAACAAGACAATCAAGACACGCGACAGGATAACAAGACACTCGACAAATATCAAGCAACTTGAAACAAAGTCAAAGCAAAGAAAGGAGAAGCTGTAACTCACGAGATCTGCAATTAGTAATTGTTTGAAAAAAAAAAAGTCTGGAGTCAGCAGCGGACGAAGCAATGGGTGTGTGGGTGAGAGAAGAGAAGGAGCAGACAATCCCAGATGCCGTCCTCTTCTTATACACAGGAAACAACCCTACTGTCCTCTTTCCAAAAGAAAACAAACTAAACATTATCACGACGTAAACAAACCGCCACGGCAACAGAGGCAGGAGTCATCGCCGTTGAGAAAGTATATGCAGCATTCTTAGAGTTGCAGGTCACTCGACACAGCCTGTCACTGGTCTAAGCCGCCAAGCCACGGTCCTATTCCCCTTTAAAGTTGACGTGTTCTGCAAGTTGCCGTGAAGTATAGGAAACCTTTATTGGTCTCCGGGTTAACAGGGGGAATAAAGGTTGTCAGTTATGTCAGTTGACTGCGACTGGCGGGTCAAACTTCCCTCTCACAGACAGAGAGGGCAGTAGGCATGGGGGCAAAGAATACAATTTTCAAACAATGACGGCATTGAACCTGATGCTTCAAAACACCGTGAATCGATGGCGTTATCAAATCTGCCACTTCTAAAGACTTCTATTATCCATTGTTAAGCTAGGTATACCCTCTTTCATCAGTTATCCACAAGGGTGAGGATATAGAGCGTGCAGGTTTCTCGGGGTCCTACGGTAAGTCATCGGCTCACGGCATGTTAAGAGTATCACATTGGTAGCTTAATTAAACTTCATAAATCAACAGCATGTGGAGAATACGCCGTTTCTCAGCCAAATAGAGATATCTAAGGTATACAGGGTATCAACACAACACACTCGACCGCAACTCCTCCAGTGCGCCATCAAATTCCACGCCTCCCCAACCAAAAAAATAGAACTTGACAACAGTCTCGTGATTACATGTCCATGAAGGGCACAAATGCATCCCGCCCCTGGAACCGGTCGTGGTCCAGGGCAACCACATCCCCCGCGTCAACATTTCCCTGCATGTCCATGACCTCGTCGATGTGACGCTTCCCGTGCCCCGCGTGCCTGGCCTGCGAGGCGACCTGCGAGCGTGCCCTCAGTATGTCCTCCCAGCTCTGGAGCTTGCGCTTGACGTCCTCGTCGAAGCAGCAGCAGAAACGCTGAACCGAGATGAACTGAATCGTCGTTATCATGTCCTTGCCAAACAATGCCATGATGTACGCGGCGGCCATGGCGGCGGAGCGATCGTTGCCCGTCTCACACGCCACAAGAACCTTGCCTCGGCGGAACGTAGCGGGCTCAACAACTAGGCTGCCGTCTTTGCTCCTGCCCTGCGCCTGGCTGTGATAGATGGCGAGAAGGTGGTCATTGACGGCGCGGAACGTGTCAGAAAAGGAGCTGATGATATTGTCGTAACCCTCCGTGTCAACATAGTGAACCACAATATCCAGCGCCTGGGTAACCTTTTCGATGCTCATGAGCTTCATGCCGGCCATGCGCGCATCCCGCGCAACCAGAACCATGGTGATCCCCTCCCGCCTAAGAAAGTGCTGATCGCGCGCGGCGCTGTTGGGTCCCAGATACAAAAAGTTGAGCAGCGGCTGGGCCTCCCGGCGCTGCTCGTATGACCAGTCCGACGCGCGGTCGGTGGGGGCGTGGGTGACATTCTGGGTGATGATGGCGACGTCCCTCGGCGTGAGCTGCTGCGGATCGACGTTCTCGTACGAGGGCAGGAGCCCCGGGATCGACTCCCCTGCGTTGCCGTGCGCGGTGGGAGGAATATGGATGAATGGAGGGCTCGGAGGTCGAAAGGTGTAGGGCGCCGAGGGGACCGCCATGTTTGCGACGGAGCGGTGCTGGACCGCGTCCTCCATCTGTGGGGGCTCCCTGCGAAGACCGTCAAGTTCTAGAGAGGAGTGTTTCTCTGCGGTGCTGAAGCGGAGAGGTAGGTGGCACAGAGATGCCGTAGACCGGTTCAACTCGAGAGTTGTGAGAGGAGATGAAGTTGGGAAAACGTGACGTTGCGCGAAGGGAGCAGCCGCAACCAAAGTACCCAGTTAGCAACTAACGTTAGGTTGCCTGGGCTGCCTGCTCGCTCGCCCGCAGCAGGTGCCCGCGGGACTTTATTTCAGGCGGGGCTCAGCTGGGGTCCACTAACTGTCTTACAAGGGCCGGCTAATGACGTTGGTGGGGACGCTCACGAGCCCTACGGCCCCTGATTCTTGGCTTCAGGGGTCGATGGACGTTTCCATTGCATTCCCCAATCTCCATCAGTCGCCCCCTTGACTCAAAGACAAACGCCAGCCGTCAGCCACAAAAACTCGGATCCAGGGGCTTCACAGCATGGATGTCAACTTCTTTGTTTGGCCGAGGCCTTGTACGGATATCAGGATATCTCTTGTCTTGCGCCTCGTCTGCAGTCGAATCTCACCCAACAGGGTACCTATGTATCGACCAACACACAAACACCATGATGAAACTAGGAGCCCAAGCGGAAATGAGCCGCCGCATTTCCCGCGACCCCCTATCCTCGGTATTGTACAAGTTAGATGATACAGATTCTACAATTACATACATACATGTCCAATGGATGTCATCTCATGTCCGCTTCTATGCATTTTCGTCGTCCAAGCAATCCCAAGCCAACGCCGTGCCCTCACCCCCTCTTGCATGTACATACAAACGCCCATCAGTGAGCGGATGCCGTGGCGCCAACCTCGTCGCGCGTCTGGGGCTCCCAGTCCTCGTCCTGGTCCAGGGGCGGGTCGTCCGTCTCCTGCTCGACGTTCTTGAGGTCGCCCTCCCCGAGCGCCTTGCGCGACAGCTTCTGCGTCTCCGCCATGAGCCGCTTGCTCTGCCGGATGTTCTGGAGATCCGACTGCGTAAAGTCCAGCCTCTCCAGCGTGTCCATCAGCTTCTTCTCGACGAGCGACCGGATGTGGAAGGCCAGCGCCTGATCGCGGAACATGCCGCTGAACCGGTACGACAGCCAGACGTACTGGTTGATGGCCACATGGAGCGACTCGAGCTTGTGGAGATAGTTTAACGGCTTGTCGTTGTAAGTCTTAATATCAATGTCCAAGGTCTCAATGGGGATCTCCTTGATGGAAAGCAAATCTCCACGCCCGTTCTCAGCAATGATGGTAGCAAGGGCCCGCAGGACCTCCATCGAGTTCTCGGCACGCTGCCACACCGGCAAGTGGCAGAGGGTGAGCCGATCATAGATGGTGAGTGGGATGTCCTGGATGGCATCGGCAATCCCAAGCTTATCTGACGAGATGCCGAGCCTGAAGTTCTTGCTCACCGACGCGAGCTCTCGGATACGCATCAGGATGAACGACAGCGGCGTATCCTTGGGGAAGTAGGTGGAGAAGCGCTCGACCGCAGCCGCAGGGGGTGTGACATACGCCGCATTGATGTCTTCGACGTTGGCGCTAAACGCGCGATGCACGCTCCTGAGATCCTGCCTGGCCATTGTGGTGACATAGCCAACCTTGCGGCCGCCATCAGCCGCGCCGCCCGTGTCCAATGCAGTGGCTTGACGGGCGGTGCGATATCGTCCAGCTCGGCCACCAATCTGCTTCAGTTCGGGGTATGTGAGATGTCGGTTCTGGTTGCCGTCAAACTTGGTGACCGAGTCGAGAATGACTCGTCGGATCTCGAGATTGAGGCCCATGCCGATGGCGTCACTGGCAACAATATAGTCGTAGTCGTTGTCCGGGTCGTTGAAGAGAGCTGCCTGCTGGACGCGCACCTCGGGGGGTAGCGATCCGTAGATGATGGCGCATCGTCGTCCGGTATGCTTCTCAATCGTCGTCTTCAGGGCGTGCAAGTTCATGCGGCTAAAGGCCACAATTGCATCGCCCTTTTCAAGTCGATTGTAGTCCTCGTCGATGGCCGAGGTCATGGTTTCGAGGGGGCTGAGACGCTCATATCGGTGCACGATACACTCGTCGCCAATAGCCGCGCATATGCTCTGGATGAGCTTGACTGTTCGCTCCTCGCCGCAAAGGTGAACCTCTTTGGCCATGACACCCAGTAACGCCGTTGTCCAACCGCTGCCACGATCGGGATCGGCAATCATCTGAATCTCATCGATGACAGCCACGTCGTAAGGCTCGTTGACAGGAATCATCTCAACCGTGCAACTCGTAAAGTACGTATCCGTGTCGTCGGGTACCCGCACCTCCTCTCCCGTCATCAGCGCGCAAGGCAGGCCCTTGGCCAGTAGACGCTGATAGACCTCGTTGGCCAGTAGACGAAGCGGTCCGGCGTAGACTCCTCGTTTAGAGTTCTCCAACGCCTTGAGAGCCCTGTACGTCTTGCCCGAGTTGGTCGGGCCGACGTGGAGGTGGATGGTCCGCTGCATCGTCCTGGTAGCAGGGAACCACTCGTATGGGAACCGAAAGTCCAGTAGTCTCTTGTGGCTCTCCTCCAAGCCCTTGGAGAAACGCTGGCGGATGAGAAACGACTGAAACGAGTACTGAAGTTCGGCAGCGAGACCCTTGACGTCCTTCAAGATGAAGGCGTCGCGGAGGTTCCAGAACAGCGGGTTCCGGTCTCGCTGCGTAATGTTCTTCTCAGCCATGTCGAAAGCCTGTTCCATGACGTCCATGAACATAGAGGCTTGTCGGTCGAGCTCACCCTCACCAAGGACCTCCGCCTGGACGAACTTCTTCAGGACGATCTGGAAACGGTTGAAGACTGTCGAACGGAACATGGCATGGCGGCCCGATCCCCGGTTGAGCGAGTCGAGACGCAACCTCGGCTTGGGGTCATGGCCATGGCTCACCTACAACGGTAAGCAAGCATCCTGCATCAAATGTTGGATAGGTCAACTCACTGAACTGGCTCGTGGGCGACTGTATTTGTTGTGTTTTTTCGAGTTCTTGCCGTGCGTCTTGACAGTTGCAGCTAGCATAGCCTTTAGTTTGCCTTTGCTCATGGGGGGCGGCTTTTTCTGGGGGGCCTCATCCTTGATCCCATCGTCGAAGAGTCTCGGTGTCGTTGAGAGTGGCCGTACAGCTATGTGACGTAGAGGCCGCACAACCCCGGGTCGGAGCAAAAATCTCATGACGACGGTCTGTCGGATGATCCAAACATGCTCCCTCGAAGGAGGCGAAAAGAATTGGTAGAGGACGTATTCAATTCGTAACTACGGATGTAACTCAAGTTTGCCGTCATGAGAAGGCTTTCACTCAAAATTTCCAAAGAGTCGGATCATTATTCGGCCGTGATCCGGTTCCAGTTCGTTGAGTGGGGCTTCATGCTGATGACGCTCAGATACCTTGGTCGAGAGCTTCCAATGGCCGAGAGCTTCGATCATTGTGTATTGTGTTATCGCTACTCAGCATCCATCCCTACTTTTCCTTTCTTTCAACGCCTTTCGTATTCTGAATATCTTCTCTTCCAGCCTCTGGCTCGTTAAGCAGATTGCCTGCGAATACTCTTCGTTCTCGTCGCTCCTGGGCGTTCCAGCAAACCCGCGTCCATCATGGCGTCGTCATCCACTCCATCAACTCCTCTCCTCTAGTTCGTCCCCTTGCCAGACGACAAGTAAACAATCCAACTGACCGTTCCTGTCCAGCTCGTGCATCGCGCACAACACCACGATCCTCTCCGAGTGTACCACCTCGGCATCCTCGCAGACGTCCTCCCTGGCCTCCCTCATCCTCCCCAAGATCGAGCACACCAACCCGCAGAAGCTCACCTACACGCACGGCCAGCACCAAATCCACTATGTCGCCGAGGCGCCCTCTGAGCACCCCGACTCCCCCTCAGCGGGCGGCCTGACGTTCCTCGTCATCGCCGACTCGTCCCTCGGCCGTAGGGTGCCGTTCGGCTTCCTGTTCGAGATCCGCAAGCGCTTCTTCCAGCAGTTCCACGAGAGCAGCGACTTCTCCGACATGCCCAACTACGGCGCCGCGTCCTTCAACTCGGAGCTCAAGACCCTCATGGTCGACTACGGCACCACGAGCGATGGCCGCGACGACGCCATCGGCAACGCGCGCCGCGAGATTGACGACGTGAGGGGCATCATGACAAAGAATATCGAGAGCCTGCTGGAGCGCGGCGAGCGCCTGGACCTGCTGGTGGACAAGACGGACCGGCTCGGGGGCAGCGCGCGCGAGTTTCGGGTGCGCAGCCGGGGCCTCAAGCGCAAGATGTGGTGGAAGAATGTCAAGCTCATGGGGCTCCTCGCGCTCGTCGTGTTCCTCATCATCATGGCGATTGTGATTGCGGTCAAGAACGGGTCGAATTAAGGGAGAGGCGCGAGACATTTCTAAAGCTCTGAGCGTGGAACCGTTCCTTTGTATTTCCTTTGTTACCACTTGTATTCCTACGGCGAACTAAGGACAAGAACCGAGGCGAAGGGTGTAATTATGCAACAAGGTCTCTTTTTTTGAATCAACTGATACCCCAATCTGAATCTCGGCTGTCCTGTTCCTTCTCTCATGAAGCTGTCTCTATCCAAGTCACCCTTCTTGTCACATGTCGCTTCTACCATTCATATCTCGTCCAGAAATAGCTGGAAGAAAAACCTCCAAACTTGGTCGCATGAATGATGCGCCGGGTATCATTGCATTTCGCATCGCTGTATCGAAAGAATTCCGTCGCTCAATCGTGCTCATGTCGTTGAATGCAATCATCTCTCGACGTCCCTTCCGAATCTCCCATCACAACTTGGGCTTCCTCCTCTCGCTCTCCTGGTAAACGTAGCCCTGCGTCACGGGACTCTCCATCGTCCCCGAAGGAAATGACACGGGCGCCCGCCGGAACCGATCGGTGAAAAAGGCCGGGTGCAGCGACGATGCGCAGGGAAAGTTGAGCCTGGGGCCTGAGTGAGGGTGCTGCTGCTGCTGCGTCGCGATGGCGGCTGGTGGAGGACAAGAGGTGCCCATGATGGGTATTTGGTTATTGGGATGGGGGGGAAAGAGTGATTGAGACGGAAAGGCAGGTATTCACATTCTCTGATAGTATTGATAGGTAGGTACTCTAACAATGTTTACAAGCTGGCGCAATAAAAAGAGAGAAAGAGTCGAGGTTACTCACTGTACAGCCCCCGAGGTCTTTAACGCTGCCATCTCCACGTGCCTCGGCGCCCTCGGTCGACTCTCCGATGTCTCTTCTCTGTTCCGTTCCCACTTCTGATAATGATGACATTTTTTCCCCCTTCCTTTCCCCGCATGACTCGGCCCCGTCGTTAAGGCGACTGCCGCTGGTTGACTTGCTGTTTCGGGGGTTAATGCGAGCTGGGCCGACCAATGCGGTTAACGGGTTGTGCATAATGTGCATAACATTGTGCGAGATTCTACATACGCTGATTGCATTCATGTCCTCGGACAAGCTCTCACCGAGATAGATTCCACTCACTCGAGAATCAACATTGCCTGATTCAGTAGTAAAGAGCGGTGTTCTAATAACAGATTCCTTATTACAATGTTTCTCATCTTGGACATTCATTCTCTTCAATTACATAGGTAGGTAGATACTTAAGAGGTTACTCTCTCACCCAACATCACCCAACACCACAACATCAAGAACCAAACATCTCCAGGCCCAACAGACTTTTGACCAAGCAGAAACACACACAAAAAACACACACAAAAAACACACAAAACCCGCAGATAATACTCGTCCATAATTCATGCAAATATGCCTATTGCTAACAATATACGCGCTCGCCCAATACCCAACTCAACTCCAGCTGCTGCCCACCAAAACGCCATGCCAGTCCCCATGTGCTGCAAGATTCCCAGCAATAGGATATACAACCGCAAGAAACAAATGAAACCTCGTGCTTTATCCACGCCGCCACTGATCCGCAGGGCTCTCCCGCTCCTCGGCCGGTGGTGTGAACCTCGGCCTGTGATAGTCATCTTGACTCGCCCGCGCCTGTCTCCCATCCCGGGCACGAGGAGCTCCATCCTTCTGCTGCACCTTCTGCTCTTCATCGCCCTCCTCGAGACTGGCCGGGTTAAAGATCTTGTCCACATTGCCGTCCTTCTCAATCCGTTGCATCAGATCCTGGTCTCCCGCAAAGTAGACGCGCCGGATCGCTTGCACCACCAGATCCATGACGATGAGCCCCACCAGCTGCAGCAAAACAGCCGTCCACCATTGAAGGGTGTGCCCAAAGTTGTGGATAAAGGCGTTTCGGACAATGTAAGGACCAATGTGCTCTGAGTACAATGCCGAGTTGATCAGCATCCAGAAGAACCATCCAGCCACAGATATAAGACATCCGCCGAACGTGATGATCGTCTTGGTGTGCACTTCAAGGATCCTAACAAGTGTCAGTATGTCATCTCGCCAACTAGGTACCCAGCATAATACTCACAAGAGCTTGATGTTGATAAACACCACGGCAACGGTAAATCCGACCATGCCCATGGCAAAGAGACTCGTGTCCTCGTCAAACAGCGTCTTGTCATACACGCACCACGTAAAGTACCAGATGAGGAAGCTCCCCGCAACACCCTGCACCATCCACCCAAAGTATTGCGTAAACTTGAACCCGAGGTTCTTCTGGCCAAACGTGTACAGCTCCGGCACCTTCATCAACGTGTCCGCCTGGAGGTCCTTCTCAAAGATACCGAGCAGGATAACCGGCAGCGACGTGAACGCGGCGTTGAAGACAGTCAAACTCCATGACTCGTAGAGCGACGTTCCCGTGTATCCGTTGTAACGCTGGAAGTGAGCCTGGACGAGAAAGAAGAGGATCTCCTTCCAGAACGTTCCGAGCACGTACTTGCCCGTCCTCATGTAGTTCCACCGGCCGTGGACAAAGAGCAGCTTCTGCAGGAACCTGAACTGCGCAATCGAAAAGTCCGAGATACGAGCCGCCTGGAGACCCTCCCGGCCAGAGATACCAACGCCCACGTGCGACGCCTGAATCATGCCAATATCATTCGCTCCGTCTCCGATAGCCAAGGTCATGCACCCGGGAACATATCTGCGGATAGAGCGAACCAGGTTGGTCTTTTGCGAGGGAGAGGCTCGACAGCAGATGACCGAGTCGACACGGACAACGAGGTCGTAGAAGAGAAGAGAGAGGTCGTCATCGTCGTCAATCTTTGCAAGTGTCTGCCCATCGACAACGACGACCGTGTGAGGAGCCATACCGCGACTGACATCGTTGAGCGTCACCGTGATGGTGTCTTTCAAGTCGCCTTCAGTCGCATCCAACACGTAGACCTCCGACCAAGGCTTGCACACGCGGGCGGATTGTCCAATGTTGATAGCCGTCTCACGCTTGTCGCCAGTGAGCATCCACACCTTGATGTTGGCCCGACGCAGCTTGTCGATGGTGTCCGGGACTCCATCCTGAAGCTTGTCCTCGATGGCTGTCGCACCGGCCAGCTCAAACTTCTGCTCAATGAGATCTCCAGCAGCTTCGATACGCGCCTGACGATCTACCAAACTCGTTTCAGCCTCCCTATACTGCGCCTTCCACTGCCGGTACGCGTCATCGTCAATGTAGCGGAACGCGTACAGCAGAGTTCGTAGACCTTCGCTCGCAAAATCGTCAATGTGCTGGAAGCACTTCTCAAACACGGCACCTTCGCTTGCTGCCACTGATTCATCAATCCTACGATCAATGTCATCAAGCGATGGTGCTCGGCCCAGACTGTGCCTCGGACTCGCCATGTCCACCGAATCCCGAGGCGAGGCCACGTACTGTTGCGAGTACTGCTTGAAGTCCGTCGACCGTCTACCCAAGCTCAGTCTGAGGCCTTCTCGGTTGGATGATTCGCCCCTCGCGAAACCGAAGCTGTTGCGCGGGCTGCCGTACGGACTCGAGGCTTGAGTGCTCATCCGTCGCAACGCCTTACCCTGCTCAGATACCTTGCGCACGCTCGCTCGACGGCCAATGTCCTTCATCTTTTGCTCGGCGAGATGATTCAACTTCAGACGCTGCATGATGACGTTGTCAGCGCCCTTGCAGAAGACGCAGATGCGGCCATCAGGCATGCGGATGATGATGGACATCCTCTTTCGCTTGCTGCTGAACTCAATCACGTCCAGGACTTGGTACGTCTCTGTCTGAAGAGTGCCGTCCGTGTCTCGGAACTCGAGCTTGATGGCTTGTGCAGGCCGGTCAATAACGAGGAAGCCCAGGTCCTTGGCAGCCTCCACAAGTGCCAACTCGTCAGGAGAAGCGGCTTGGTACGCAATATCGCCGTCGTCCGTCCTCTCCGGGAGACAAGTATGGCAAAGGGCAATGCACATCAAAAAGTGCTTGGCCTTCCGTGAAAAGGTCGAGTTGGGCTTCCTCTGGATGTAGTTGAGCAGATCCTCCGTCTTCATGTCGGTGTCATCGCCGATGTGGACAGACGATCTCCAGCGACTGGCTGATCTGGTCGAAAGGGTCCGGGAAGGCTCAGGCCTCTGAAGCCCGTTTCCTGCGGTATCGTCGTCGTACTCGCCATCGAAACTCTTGATATTCTTTGACGTTGACTGGCCTCGCATCTTAGACTTGCCCTTCTTTGGCCGCTCCAACTCTTCAAGCCGCTTGCGCATGGCTTCTTCGTCTCGTTGTATGTCCATATCATGGAGGCAGGCTACACCTGCCACCGACAACTTGCGGAAGCGCATGATGTTCTCTGTCAAAGTTCCCGTTTTGTCCGAAAAGACATAGCTGATCTGTCCCAGGTTCTCGAGAATCGTGGTCGTGTTGGCCACCATGGGCGTATCAGAAGTCGGATCATACATCTCAGGGTCCTGAAGCAGTAAAAGCTGCCCCAGCTTGATGATCTCGAGACTGATGTACAGTGACAAGGGGATCAGGGTGTTGAACATGATCAAGAAACCAAAAAAGATCTCCTTAAAGGCGACGCTGGCGTCGTAACTGCCGACTTGCCTGATGTAAAAGGCGATGTCTTCGACCCTGTCATGCCACAAGTAGTAGCCGATTGTCAAGCCCATGGTCAGCATGAGGACAATAAAGATCTGTACCAGAATCATCTTATTGATGACTGACTGCATCGCAGGCTTCTTGGCTTTGACATTCTTGTTGGCATTCATGCGGATCTTGCACTCCTCGCCAGTGTTGACAACAATACCAATAGCCTCGACGGTGTTGCGGAGGGTAGATCCACGGAAGACGATGTTGCTGTGCGATGTAGGCAAGGTCTCGCCGTCGATGGTAACCCGGCCCTCGTATGTGTAAAGGTCCAGGTTTGGGTTCTCAGAGACCACGGTCGCCTGGGTTGAGCGCAGTCCCTCCATCGTGCTGCAACGCTCGGCCAGCAAAGTGCAAGCCTGCTTGCTCTTGAGGTTGGTCTCACCATCGAGAGCCATGGTGTCAATGTAGGCAATGCCATTGGGACCCGTGGCGTGCAAAAGAACGATATCAGCGGGCACAGGGTCGTCGCGGCGGAGGCGAATAACATCGCCGACACGGACACCCTGCCACTGAATCGCCGTCCACTCGCCATCGTCGCTGGACCTTGCCGTGGTGACCGTGCCGGTCTCAATGTCTTCAAGCATGTGTTCCTCGCCGTTCTCGGGCTTCCTTTCCTTCTTTTTCTTCCTCATCTTTTCCGCGTGCCTGACACGACCCTTTTCACCAACGCGGTCGCCCAGAACCCAAGCCTCGCTGCGGTTTTCGACACGATCAAGAATGTAGCGCCTGTAGTCGTCATACCCCTCCTTGAGCATACTGAATGCGACAAACACGCCCAGAGGAGCAATCGTGGTCCAGCGACCAACAGTACTGAGACCAGGAATCATCTGAATAGTACCAACCACCAGGAAGTAAAAGTTTCCGAGCTTGCTGAACTGAAAGATGAGCTGCTTTGGAACAAAATCATAGATGGTATATCGACTAGAGCGGATGAAGTTGCTGATATAAGGCTTCCCGGCGCGCTCGTCGGTAAGGCCTTGGGGTTTCCGTTGCTCGGGGTTGAGAGGAATATGGCGGCCGTCTGCGAGAGGCTCAAGAGGTTTTTGACGAAGTATCGTCTCGATAATGACCTTTTGATGAAACTCGCCCAGCTGCTTGCGGGTGCGCTCCTTCCAAGTGGGCTTTGCGCTGGGGCCCATCTTCCTCTCACGCCTCTCGCGGAGGTACTTTTTGATGTCATTTCGAACGGAAGTTTTGGCCTTGGTCGACTCCTCGTTGAAGTTCAAGCTAGCCTTGTCGGCGGGCGAGGTAAGAGACTTGTCGGTCCGGTCCATCGAGTACTGCGGAACGCGCGGGAGGTCGGTGGCCAGCTCAGTTCTCGAGGGAATCGGCTGCAGCTCGTAAGGGTCGCCGTTCCTCACTCGCTGACCGTCGTTTTCGGGACGGTGGGGGCCAGACCTCACATTGGAATCGGCGGATGTGCGTCGAGGGGGGTCATTGCTGGGGTCGGTATGGGAGCGGCGGGAGTTTCGAGGTCGGGAGAAGTTTGTCGAGGTTCGAGGATAGCGCTCCTCGAGGGCGGCGAGATCGCGAGCTGCCTCATCGCTGGGGTCGTTGGGGTCGTTTCGGGAGTGAGACAACCGCCGCCCGGTGTCGTTTCTGCGGCTGGGAGCCATGTTAAGGCCGCTAGATCAGCGGCATCTGGAATGGAGGCGGGTGCGGAGGATGAGGTCGTGGACGCGCCGGGTCTGAAGGGGAGGTTGTTAGATGAGCTCACAGCTACCAGCCGAGTACCATTTGAAGCGAGCGAGAGGGAAGGAGGTTCAAAGGGAGGGAGGAGAGGACAGAGACGGTAGATGAGAATGGATGTCAAGTCGAGGCTGGGGAAACGGGCCTAGAGGGAGGTTGACAGCCCGACGGGACGGAGACCGGGACGTACGCACCACGAGCTTTAGATTAGCAGGTACGGGGATGACAAGCTCAATGGTCAGTGCAATCCATGCGCCGATACGGATGGCTCCCTCGTAATTTCACCTCCACTTGACACTTTAAGCATCAAGGATATCCTTAGGTAGGTAGTTAATTAACAGCCCCATTGATTAATCATTACCAAGCGGACGGGCTGGGCAAGAGGTACACGACGACTTCTGAGACAAAAAATATCCTCGCTTTTTGCCCCCTTCCCTTCCCCTCAAAGCCTGCCTTACTAGGGCGAGGCGCAGCAGAGACAACCCGTCATCCAACAACGCATTCATCGGGCTCCGGGGGCTTATTGACAGCCGCTAGGCATGCGTCATGCCTCCGACATCACGCAGAGGTCACTCTATTGGCGGTGATGGGTCTTGATGGTCGCTAATTGCACCTTAAATTCTCGCTACCCAAAAATAAGCTCTGGCCCAGTTTCAACTTGATAGAGTCCGCAGTATCCGTACATAAATGATCAAAGACTCGAACAGCGAGGCAATCATCAATCATAATCAAGCTCGTCATGTTGTTTGCTTCTCCCGCCTCGACAATCGCCATTGCTGCCCAGACAAGCTCTCACAGCCTCAATTGCCAAAGCTGACCAACGCTCTTGCACATCTCTCACACGTGCGACCCCAAGGCTTGTCTGCGCCTCGAAATCCACGCAATCCATCCGCCAGCCACCACCTGAATCCTGTTCCCCCCTTTCTGGCCAAGTCCAAAAATAAAGCCAACCCGTTCAAACAGTCAGTCACTCCCAGCCAACGGCTTCGTCCGTACTCCGTATCTGGTATTCGTCCGTACCTAACGTTAGATGTCCAGCCCTCGGCGACACGCCGCCGCTCCACAGCCGGCCTCTTACACGGCCCGCTCACCCCGAAACTCGAGCCGTGTCCTACCATTTGTGTCTCGTCGCCAATCGATCGAGCTCGTGTTGATGTCGAAACGCAAAAGGAATCAGTTGTCACAGTTTATTCTTTTTGAAACTCATTGCCCCAAAGCCACGAAACATGGTCAACTATAGACGCTCAACTCTTGACTTAAACAGCAAGCTACCCACAACCTCACCCACCTTCCTGACAGCAGTCCAGATAAGCTCAGCCGCCTTGCACACGAACTGCTTCCTTCTAAACTACCATTCTCGTAACCGCTCGCTACGCAATCCCACTACCCAGAAGAATACTGTGCGCCCGCCATCTGCCGATCGCGCCATCACCCAAGACTGCGCCTCGTAGCGTTTGACGTCGTCCTTCTCTTGTAGCGTGCATAGCTACGATATTTGTTCCGAGCAATCCGACGGCGCAGGCGCTCCAGAGTGAATGTAAACGCGTCCGTATGCTCAGAGCAACGCCACGGCAGAGTCGTCACCGCATCAGACAGCATAGGAAACATCACACGACCAGCATAGGGAGCATTCAAGTGAACATGAAACCCATTTTTAATAACCAACTAGTTCCACCCTCGACCAAGTCCATACCTTCGTGTCCAACTGTAGGCTTCTCCGCAACGGCACATCTCAGCGACGCCCGCCACGGACAGCAATCCAGCTGCTCATGAACCTCCGCTGGGTACCCGCAGTGTACATCCAAACAGTAAAATAAAAGCCAAGTCCCCCATTAAGTACGACCCAAGGACCCTAGCCAAGCCTCCTGGGCTTTCTCCCCAATATCCGACATGACGCAGATAAAAAAAAGTAACCAAGAAAAGGATTAAAACATCGTAGTCGCCTATTTTCTCCAGTAACAATGTGTGCGTATAGATTAGGTCCAAGAGGGCGACGTGCGGTGGTCAGGCAACGCCCCTCGAGGTTGATCAAAGGCCGAGCGCCATGACAAAAGAGGACTTTTCGTCCCGGAAAAAGTGTTGAACAAGACCACCCAGGAAATAAACAAATCGCGGCAGAAGATTCAAATCGAAAGTATCGACGCGGTAGAAAAATGGAAAATGTACGATCGCTGTGCTGTGCCCGACATACATGACCGATGTCCAAGAAATGTATCGTCATGCAAGTTCATCATGGCCGTTGGTTGGGGGAGAAGAATTGAACCAGACTTGATACACCATCAGTATTAGACCTGGTAGTGGTTGAGGAGGAGAGGATAGTTGTTGAACGAGGAAAACCGCCTCCGAAAAATGGGCGCAAAACGAGAAAAAGGAGATCCCAATGGTATAAGTTGCCGCAAACGCCCTGGTATGAGACACACAAAGAAAACACGTCGTTGACCCAAGCATCACAATGCCTCAAGCTCACTGAGGAACTGGGGGCATTGTCTCAGGGGAGAGGCTTGCAGGGTCCACGGCATCAAACTGGACGAGTTGGTCCATGTCCAGATCAGCCTGTTGGGGCTGCCCGAATCCAGGAGACGCGGTGTGCATCGGCAGGTTGATGGTGTGCTTGGAATACATCTCGTTGAGGCTCGTGCCGTCCTCAGAAACAGCGCACGATCCGTCGTTGACAGGATAGAGGTCAGCCGAGCCGGGGCGGCCCATCATAGTCATTGGCGGTGACTGTTCAACAATGGACGGCTCCCCGGGGCTGTTAAAGGGCAGGGGCGAAACAGATGTCGGAACACCCGAGTCAGGGTTAATCATGGGCGAAAGGAATCCGTGGCTGTAAGGTGTGTTGTAGCTTGACTGGGGCATGCCGTTCGCATCCGGGCCAGGTGGGAAGAAGCCTGGGCTGGGAGGGAACTCGGCCGGGGACGCAGTAGTGGCTGACATGGGGTACTGTCGCATGTCCAGGCCAAAGCCAGCCTGCGTATCGATGCGCAGGTTGGGAGCCATGCTGTTGCCGGGAGGTTGAGGAATAGGGGCGAAGATATTGGGGTTGTGCTGAGGAGGAGCCATCTCGCCGGGGGGCTGGATGTAAAAGGATGGCATCGGCTGGTTCTGGAACATGGCGAAATCGACGGGACCGGGGACAGATCGACTACGCTGGCGCTTGTGCCCAGGACCGGGACGCATGCCCGAGTGCATCTGGTGGATTCCCCATTGCTCCTGGAACATGCCCACGTGCGGTTGAAAGTTGGGTTGCGACGAGGGGCGAGCGGTCGGCGAGACAGGAGCCGAGACGGACAGCGCATGGGGGTCGCCAAAGGGGTGAGGGTTGTGGCGGTTCATGAAGGACTCGAGGGAGACCAGCTTGGCCAGCTGGCCGCTGAGAACCTTGGGGTTGCCGCCGAGGTGGTGAACCAGGCAGTGGGTGGCCTGGAGGTCTTCGGTGAAGTCGCCACACTGGAAGAAGCCGTTGGTGGTGGGCGAAGAGTCCATGAAGAAGTTCGGGGGCCTGTTCAACTCAATGACAATCCCGCCGAGCTTGGTAGGGTCTCCCTCGCTGTTCTCGAGGAAGATGTTCTTGATGTGTGAGAACGGATACTCGATCTTGTACCCAGCCTGCTCATTGTTGATGTAGTAGGTCATGGTGCACTTGTCGGGAGAGTAGAAGATGATGAGATCCATCGTATTCTGTCCCACTCGAGTCCACTTTCCGATGCTGAGAGACCGGCAAGTGAGATGGTGAATCACTGAGTAAGTGCGAGTCAGCATTTAACATCTTACACGTCACGCACTTTTGATGTCAACTTACAGACTTTGCCCTGACCGCCTTGGTCGCCGCCGAGGAGCATGTTGCCGTGGCCAAATGGCACGAGTCCAGTACGGCCGAGATAGCTTCCGCCGAGGCCCTTGCCAGACTCCATAGCCTGCATAGCGAGGTAGGCTCGCATGGATTCGGGGATCGAGTCAATGTCCTCGCCCGTCTCCAGACTCTTCTTGGCCAACAGCTTGATCTTGGCTCGCCTGTCTCGTTGTCAGCAGGGCTTTAGATGGGTTAACGCAATATTTGCTCATACCTGTTCTGGAACCAGATCTGAACAGACCTCTCGGTCATGTTGATCTCATCAGCAATCCTCTCACGAACAGTCGCGGTGGGTGTTGGGTTCTTGTTGAACTCCATCTCCAGAGTTGTCAGCTGGTCTTGAGTGGCACGCTGTCGCTTCTGGTTCTTCTGCTGCTGAGTTAGGGTGCTCTTGCGGGGAGGCCGCCTAGACTGGCTGCTGCCGCTTGCTGAGGGGGAAGGAGTTTCCTTCTTGATGCCGGCAGAGACGGGGGTCGGCATGGAAGTAGATGAGTTGGGGGTGGAAACCCCAGGGGCAGGAGTGGACAAAGCCACGGGTTGCTCAACCTCGGTGGCCATTGCTGCTAAAAATGATCGCTTTTAGGCAATCCCCTCTTGTTGGAATTATAAAGTGGAATCAAACAAATGCCGAAACTGGTAGGTGCTGTCGGAGCAATTGCAACCGGATGTCGTCGATGGTGCTTGATCCGCGGAAAGGCGTGTCAGGTTGCGACGAGTATTATCGGGGTTGGATGAGACAGCGACGGGGCCGAGTAGTCGACAATGATCGGTAAAAGGAACGTAGAGAATGACGGTGGATTCGGTAGTCAAGTAATGAGTGTAGTCCCAATTCCGTACAACTGGGTAGGGAGGCGCTGTATAAGGATACAGGATCGTATAAGGCGGATTGGCTGGTGGTCTCGAACGTTGGCGATGTTGGAACAAAACGTTTCGGCCGCGAAGAGGATCGAGATGTCAGAGTCAAGCCCAAGGAAAGGAACGGTCCCGGAAAGAGTGACGGGTACCGAGTTGGCTAAAGATGGAATAATTCAAGAGAGTGACTTAAAGGAAAGAAAAGAACGAACAAAAAGGGCGAGGGTGAAAGAAGGGGAAGAAGCGGTCACAAGGAGCGGACTGGCGATGCAAGATGGAAAAGAGAAACGGGGGGATGGGGATGAG
>JABFEX010000017.1:0-28542 GCA_013623515.1 Fusarium illudens
TATAAGATTTATTAAGTTATAAGGAATAAAGTAATATTTTCTATTAATAGCCTAGGCTATATCTTAGCTATTATAAGGGAGGATATAATAGAGCTAGAGAGGCTATTATTATATTATAAGACCTAGAAATACCCTAGGTTATCCTCTTTATTAATAATAGGGGCTAATAAGTTAATCCTAATATAATAAGAACTTAAGGTAGCTATAGCGCGATAATCTTTCTAGATAGTAAAGTTTTTTTATAATTAGGGGGTATAGCTAATATATACTATATATAGGTCCCTAAAGAATTAAGAGAAAAGTAAGTCTAGAAAGAGAGTAAGACTATATTAATTAGGCACTTTTCTAACTTACCCGGGTCGGTATTAATACTCTAATTTCTTAAGGTAATAAAATTAGAGGGGGAGTCTCTTATTAATATCGAGTTAACTATCTTAATATCTAGCTTAGAGATATCTTTTATTATAGCTTATTTCTTTAAGGTAATAATCTCGGGTTTAAGTATTAATAAAAATAATTAGCTAACCTCTAGTTAGTAATAAGGTCCCTATACTATTAAGTAAGTCTTACTTAAATCGGGGTCTCTTAAGGTTAAGGTATTATTATAAATATTTAAAATCGCTTAAATATCTTATAGCTAAGGTAAGCCTAATAAGAGGGGTATTTTATTAAATCTTAGGATTCCTTAAGATAGGCGAACTAAGGCTTATTACTTATAGATAATCCCTCTTATTATAACCTTAAGCTTTATAAAATAAGTTATAGGGGTATAAGATCTATTAGTAATAAAGATCTCTATCTTAATAAATCTAAATATAGCTAGGTCTTAAATAGGGATATTAAGTTAAATTATTAGTATTTTAAAGAGAATATTAATCTCTAATCTTTAGTTAGCTTAAATTACTTTAAGAGATAGGGTAGCTTAATAATAATAATTAGTATTATAATAAATAGTAATACTTAGTTAAAAAGTCTTCTATATAGAGGGGAATTATTTTAAATAGACTATATTCTCTTACTTTAAGCTTATAATCTTAATACTATTTATTTTAGCTATTTCCTTTTTATAGCTTAATTCCTTCTAGGCTTAATAATAAGTCTTCTAAAAACTTAAATAATAAAACTATTTAGCCCCTTCTAGGCTAATCTATTAGAATTCGCTAAGGTTTATTAATATTATAATTCTCTCTATAAGGTTAAGCTAGTTAAATAGACCCTTCCCTATATAGGCCTAAGTCTTAGCTAGTCTTAATATCTTAGCCTAAGGGCTTTTTTAATTAGGCTTTAGGGGTAAAAAAAGAGCTAAAGCGAGAAGTAAAGGCGGCTTAGGGGTAAGAATAAGATCTATAAGTTCGGGGTAGATAGAATAACTAATAAGGAGAATATTAGGGGGTAGCTCTAATCTAAAGGTAAATAAATAGCTAGGCTTCTAATTAGACTTAAGGGGTTCTTCTAGGTTTAAGAAAGAAAGAATTAATATCTAAGGTTTATTACCCTTTTATTTCTTTATAACTTATCTTATCTCTAATATTATTATTAAGAAAGTTATTAATACTTATATAATATCCTCTAGATTAAGGTCCCTATTCTTATCGCGATTAATAGCCCCTTTAGTAATTAGGGCTAATATAATAATAGATACCTCTCTATTAAGTAAGGGCTCGGGATCCTCTTCTCGCTTATCTTCTATATCTTTAGCTAGGTCTTTAGTAATAAATAACTCTAAATATACTTCGAGGGTTTTACTTAGGTTAATCCCTATATAATAAGTATTAATAATTCTACCTATTAAAAAGAAAGGTATCTCGGGAGGGGTAATAGCTAGAATAATATTAAATATAAAAATAAGGGTAGATAGGGAGGATAAATTAATATCGCCTTCTAAGAACTAAATATAATTTACCTATATATATCTAGTATTAATAATACCGCGAGGTAGGTATCTATCTAGGTTAGGGAATACTAGGGATTTTAAGATTCCCCTCTCTTAAAAAGCTAGCTCTAATCTAATATAAGAAATAGAGATATACCCCTTATTCCTATACTTAATATAGATAGTTATTCTATATTTAATAACTTAGGTTTTATTTACCTATAGGTTTAAGGAGGTCTAATTATTAAATAGGCTAAGAAGGTTTAAGTCCTAATAAGATTAATTATTAATTCCCTATTAATTATTATAGCTACTATACCTAGGACCTTATCTAATATCTTAGCCTTATTTACTTATTAAGGGAGGTCTCTATTATAGAGAGGCCTAAATATAAGTAAGGGTAATTTAAATAAGTATAGGGTAGGCTAGGATTATTACTTAGGTAAGAGGGGTAATAATAAGTACTAGGGCTATAAGCGCGGGGTTCTAAGCTTAAGGTACTTAAAATACTTAGGGTAAGTAAGGCTAGGTTTAAAGGGGATATTAATAATATTAGAGTAGAGCCGCGACCGGGACTTATTCTATTTGCCCTAAATTAATATACTAAGATATAAGTTATCTTATTAGAGGGGTTATTATACTTAAAAATCCTCTATCTTATAGTCTTAATAACTAAGTAATCGCTTAGTCTAGAGCTAGTTTAATTTATTATTATATTAATCTCTTTAGAATCTTAGTTTATTTATAGGTAATTACCTTACTTTTTATTTATACCCTAGCCTTTAAGATATCCTAGGCTTAGACTATATATAAATAAGAGTCCTTTAGTCCCTAGGTAGATAATATAGACTAGTTAATTACTTTTTATCTTAAAGTAAAATCCCTTAAATTATTAATAAAGTTCTAAATAAAAGTATTAAGGGAGTAAGCTTCTAGCTCTCTTAGAGGGTTATTAATACCCGCGGTAAGAAAGTCTTAGCCTCTAATCTAATAGAAGGCTATAATAATATAATTATAATAAGTAAATAGCTACTTACCTTCTCTTTACTCTAGCCTAATAGAGGCTAAATTAATTTCTTCTTTTAATACCTAAGATAGGGAGAACTAGTCCTTTAGGGCAAAAATAATAACCCTAAGCTCTTTAGGTATAATAATTCTTAGGCCTTTATTATTAGCTACTTTCTCGAGGATTATCTATAGACGCGGGTTATTATTTAAGAAAGTAATAATAAGGCTTTTAATAAATACTATAATAGCTCGAACTATTATAATAAGATCTAGTCTTCTTCTTAGAGGGGTAATATACTATAGGTTCTAAGCGAGCTTATTAAGCTAGCGGGTAGTAAATAAAGATCTATTAAATAAGCTAGGCTTAAAGGAGGGGGGCTTAATAAAATAAACTTAAGGAAATAATATATTAATAAGGAAGTTAGGCTTAATAAGCTATATCTTAGTAATAAAGAGTAAAGCTCCCTTATATTTAGAGGAGATACTTAATATCTTAATAAAATATAATAAGATTAAGGGCGAGAGGGGTTCCTTATAAATAAGGAGGGCTTAGGTTTTAATATCTTAATTTAATAATATATTAATAATATCTTTAAAAGAAGGGCTAGTATTAATAGGTATAGTAATAATAAGTAGGTTTTTAATAAGAATAATCTAAAAAGAGAAATAAATAAGAGGTTTTAAGAGAGGGGTTCTTAATAAGTATTATTAAAATAAAAAGTATAGGTCTTAGAAAGGGCTTAGAGGGAGGGGTAAAAGCTCTAAGTTAATAAGACCTAATTAAGTTATTAATAATAATAAGATAGGCTAATAATAATTAGATTCTAAGGTAAATAAATTAAAATAGGTATTTAGCTCCTCTAGTGATAATTCTATTATAGCTTTTAAAGGGCTAAAAAGAGTAATACTTATTAAAAGTAGTTTTAAATAAGAGTAAGAAAGAGGGGTCTATTAACTAGACGGGGAGTATAATATTACTAAGGTATTAATAGGGATAAGAGAAGCTAGCTTAATAAGTAAGAAAGGGAATATAATAGAAGAGGGGATTAAGGGTATTAATCTATCTATATAGGGATAGGTAATAAATCTCCTTAGTATAATTATTAGAAATAAAAGCATATAAGATAATAATAGGGATAAGTTTTTTTTAGAGGAGCCGGGCTCTATAACTAGATTATATATACATAGGGAGGGTCCGTGGTGCCTTCCTCTAGGGCCGCTATGGGCACCCTCGCACCTTCCCCTTCAGGTGCTCCTACACCGTCGTGCGCATGGAACATGCCGGCCTTCACCTTGCAGTGGACGGAGCACTAGGAAGAGATTAGATAGACCAGAGCCAGGTCCCAGTACCACCACACTGGGATGCGCTACCTGCGGCGCTGTCCAATTGGCGACACTGACCCGCCCATCGCCTCGCTGAATCGACACCTGTGCGCCTGTCGTCGAGTCTTGGAGAGGTTCTGGCAGTACGACGACACCATATCCACATGTGAAGGCCTCGACAAACTCGCATTGTCTGGCGATGAGGGAAATGGCGCGACGGTCTGTGTCAACCTGGGACAACTTGCTGCCCTCCCCATCGCCATCATCCCTCGCGGGCACGCCCTGTGCGGCGCCCACCCCTGCCCTGATCGGAAGATTACAGCGATAGCGGTGTTTTCCCGCCGTGGCGAAGCGCAACCGTTCCGTGGGGAAGGAGGGCCGCTGACGATGTGTTTACATATAGACATGTACTGTAGGCGGAGGGAGCGACGGCGACGCTGATGATGATGAGAGCAAGCAGATGAGGTGGCGGAGGACGGCATGAGCGGGATGCCACTGCTGTTGAATGAAGGTCTGAGCCGAGGCCAGAGTTGCCGCATCGCGGGCGCTGAATTGACGTAGTAGAGAGGCAGTGCTCCCGGGCCTCATTCCAACAAGAGTCAAGAGTCCGACTCTTCAGTCAGCATGCTCCTCGGATTTGAGGGTGAAGTGACCTCACCTCAACCAACTGACTGCTCGTGCTGGCCAGCGAGAGTTGCAGAACCACTCGTAGCGGCCGAAGCTGGGGCGCTCATTAGTCGCCAGCAACTCCGCCGTATACTGTATCTGCACGCTTCTGGCCCGCTTCTAGATCAGCGGCGGCGGCGGATGGATCTTTCAGTGGCCCTTCGAACTGAGCTAGCGCGGTCCTGGTGATCCCTGGAGGGCCCTGGAAAAGTCTTCCTGGAGCGAGCGTCCAGTGGCAACCCGAGGACGGTTCAATGGGAGCGGTCCCGAGTGACTGTGATGCCCCTGGAAAAAGGCGGGCCAGGCCAATCCCTGGGCCCGTTTCGGTCGATGTTCCTGGGACTTGACCCTCCTTTGGCAGCTTAGAGGTTCCCTGTTGTCCAGATGTGTTGGTTGGATGGATCATGGGTATTGTATTGTCGAGATTCCTTCCATCCTGGAGCAGGGCTGTACAGCATCCGTAGATGGATGCCTTTCACCTCCAATCGTGCGCAGTGTGCGCGTGCGTGATGTGGCTTTCCTGCCGGAGACGAGACGTGCCAGAGTTTTCCCGTGTCATGCACACAGTCCGTTCCTTCCCTTTATCACTCCCTCCCTCCATGTATCGATGGATCAATCCCACCTTCTTCATCCCGTGGATCCATCATTGAATGGAATCCACTGCCTGTGGGGTCACACATTGCCATCCACATCCACATCCATCGCCATCGTCATGGCCATGCTGACGCTGGACTTCGCGTCTGCCATTCGACATTCATGGCAAGCCCTTTCTTTCCAGTTCCTGGAAGGCAAACGAGAGTCTTGACGAGATGGACGAGATAGGGTGAGCTATCCCTGTGCCCTCGTGGTCCACCCTGGACTGACTCAAGTAGCGCCTGACCTTTGATTTCGTCTCATCTAACAGAGACGGGAGGCCGAGACGATAGCAGCAAGATGGCTCAGATCCAAATATCGGAGGGTCACGCTGTCGCTGCAGTGTTAGATTGCGCTACAACCCTCGTCGGCCTCGCCCACGCACGCTTGCGCACCTGCACCAGGGCTCCAGCTGGGTCCCGTCTTGTCCGTCCTCCGGTGGCGGTGGCTACCGACTTTTTCTCCCAGTGAGAGGAACCTCGACCGCTCCAGCTCATGTCCCGTCCTCGGCTCGGCTGGCTGTCCTCCATGCCCTAGGCGTCCTGCCCTGCCCTGGACTCTGTCGGCGGCGGTGGTGGTGGCTCACAGGCACGGTACGAGCCCGCCCACTATTGCCTCGCAGCCACTGGTGACAGGCCTTTCGCGTGGATTCAGGAGGCGGTTGGCGGGGACTTCCACTGCTGTTTCCAGGTTCTTATTAGTGCCAGTCGATGCAACGCCTTTTAACCTACACCACACCTCCCTAGGGGACCCAGGTACACTGTACGGAGTACGCGCACCCCGTACCCGGCCCAGAAACAGTTAAACACACCATCAAACACGGCACACCCCCCCTAGAAATGGGCCAGGGCTGCCCGCACTGGCGCGAACCCTGCAAACAAGAGTCGTCAGGGTCAAGCAGTACCTATAGGTACTACGCATCGGCTGGAATGACTAGGGAGCTCAAGAAAACACAGGAATATCACAGTGGACGGCGCGGCCAGACCATTTCGTGTATTTTTGCCCCCTCCAGGGATCACTCCCCCCTGTCCTGTCACTACCAAGTCACTGGCCCACCACCACACCTTACCCATCGGGCTGTCATGCCATGCCATGTTCTCCGCCGTCGGCCTCCCTATTTTTCTGGCTTGGTGGAAAAGACATTTCTTGACTCGAATCATGAATGGTTCTGCCCATGAGTCTGTCTCAAGATCAAGCTCGACGGTGGAGGAGTCTAAATCCCACCCAAGTGGCACCCTGCGCTGTATCCATCCCCATCCATCCATCCATCCATATCAATATCCCCGTCTGCACCCCTTTCCGTCCCTTCTTTCTTCTTTCTCCCTTCCTTCTCCTTCCTCCTTTCCTATTTTCGTTTTCCTATTCTGGAAATCTTTCTACTCTTAGCTCTTGCTGCTTGTTCTGAACATTCTTTGCTCTTTCCGGAAACTATAGACCAGTACCATAAACCGACGCCTGCTTCTTACATGGCCACCTTGGATCGATAGAGTACCTAGACAAAACAAAGACGACACCACGACCGAAACGAACTGCGAGGCAACACACCAGCAATACGGTTTGAAAGAAGGAGAGGACACAATCAGCCTCGTTAGTTACACAACGCAATACCAAGCATAGCCTCCTGCAGGCAAACAACCACCCCGTCCGACCCGGGCCTCGACGACGAGCCAACGAGTTCTCCTCGACATCCCGACTCTCAGAGTACCTATTCAAGGCGGGCAATTCGACATTAAGGGTCATCCCACACCGACTCATATACCCCAGACGGCTGATTCACCCACCTGCTCGGGCACTTGCACCCTCCCATGTAAGTCGGCCTCACAATCTCGACAACATCTCCCCTTCCACAACCTGTCCAATGAGCCAATCCGTCGACTACTTTGTACTCGGAGCACAACGCCTGGTCGCTCCAACAGCCATTAGCCGTCTGCGCCTGCAGCTGGCCGTGTGGCTCGTGACTGCTCAGGCGCCTTCACGTTCAATTTTGCGTTCTTGCGCCAGAGCCCCTTTCCCCTGCTGACTGGCCGCTGCTTCTAGTATTTCCCGAGTCCACACGAAGCAATAGTCTTTGAGAAGACTCATCCTCGATCATCTCAGTCTGCCCCCGTTTCTTAGCGACAACAAGGAATCGCCATCGAGACGAATCGTTCATATCGGACATCGACAGGATCCCTGGGCAAGCCGGAAAGGAACACTCTCACCAACCATGACGGCGGATCAGGGGTACGGACGCCAATTCGGGAGGACGAGGGATAACCTCTCGACCTCGACTCCCGGGCCCAATGGCGAAGGCGATGCCAGACCTGAGAAGGAGACAACAAGGAAACCAGTAAAGGACGAAAAGGACGAGGCGGCTCAATCATCACAAGTCTCACCGCGCCGGTGCGACGACCCTTCACATACGCCGACTCCAGTGGCGGCGCCTCTCTCGCGGAACCCATCCGAAACTTCGACAGCAACATCAAGTCCCGCCCCCGAGAGCCGGAGATCCCCTGCTCATCAACCACTCGATCCACCAGTTACGAAGTCAAGTCTGAGCGAGCTAGAGGTTTCGAAAATAATCAACAACCCCAAGCTAAGGCACGATATCAATTTCGACCCTGAGCTACACTTTAGACCCAATGTGGAAGGCGACAAGGGACGGAGGAAGCACGACCGCGCGAGTGTATTCTGGACGAACCTGAAGGAGCAATTGGTCGAGTTCATTGTAGATCGCCCAAGCTTTGACGAAAAGTACGGGATGGGAGACGATTGGTGCCTGCCAAAGCTTCTGAAGTCTGTGAAGGACATCATCCAAACCTTGGTACCGTCGCGCGACCGTCAGTTTCTGGACGAGGGCCTGAACGTTGACCTTCTGATGCAACAATTCCACCGAGGCATCGCTGATCTCGAGAAGCTCGCCTTGTGGCTCTCACGGGTGCTCAAGTCGCATTGCGCACCCATGCGGGACGACTGGGTCGACTCGATGCACAAGCAACTTAGCAACGGAAACCGAAACAACGACGTGGATGAGCTTGTCAATGGCATGCGAAGTCTGCTCAGCGTTCTCGAGGCGATGAAGCTTGATGTTGCGAACCACCAGATCCGCTGCCTTCGACCTGCCCTGATCGAGGAGACGACAGCCTTTGAGCAAAAGTTTCTGATGAAGAAGCTAAGAAACCGCAAGATGGACATTGGCGACGCGAAGCCTTGGTACCAGGAGGCAGCACAGACGTATCCAGCTGGAGCTGGAGCGATGCCATCACATTTCGGCGATATGGGTGTCTTTTTTGAAGGCCTCTCTCGGTCGATGCTTCCTTCTGCCGGTGAGAAGCCGCTGCCCGGGACTTTCTTCTTCGACGAGGACCGACTAGGTCGGGTTCGGTCCGATATCCTGGACGCGATCAACCTCGACGTGTGCATGCGCATGTTTGATGACCTTGATCGGGTTGCACGATGCAATCTGGCCCCCACTTTTGCCAGCCTCGGGTCAGATGACGACTTGCCCATGTCGGCGACCAAGGAAGGTCACGATTTCAACTTCAACACTCCTCCCTCACACTCGAGGCCTGCAAGCGTTGCTCTCAGCTCGGCTGGTTCGGCTTCATCATCGCCGCGATCCTCCCTGGTTCTCCCTTCGTACCTCGCATTGGATGCCAACGAAGCCAAGACCAAGGCTCGAAATGTCCGCGACTCGTTGGTTGCTCTGCTCCAGCAGGCGCCCCATGATGCCCACTACCACGAGAAGTGGCGATCCATGGCTCCCTCGCTGGCCCTCCAGATCTTCCGGTTTACCAAGGCGCCCATGGAGATGCTCCCTTCGTTCGAGGAGAAGTTGACAGAGAACGTATCCAACATGACTTCTCCCATGTATCAAGAGATGGAAGAGGCGTACCGCAGCCGACTCTTGGCTGAGCTGGCTACCAGGGTCCGTTACTTCAAGGCCCTCTCGGGCGTATGCCTCTTCTCGATTGCCACGGGCAACCGGGTACCAGTGAGCAGCCGCAGCCTCGACGCGGGACGAGACCGAGACCTGGATGCGGCCATTCGCATGGGCCAGCAGGAGGGCGGCATCGAGGATATTGCTACGCGTATCGCTCATGTCGGTGTCGTTCACTGGAGGATCTGGGCCCGGATTGCATACATTGATGAAGACGACATGTCGATGGACTAATCTCCTTCACCTCGACCGTTGTTTGTCCGTTATATCACGCTTATCACCTTTTTAATGGCGAAATTTCGCACTCTGCACAATACCCCCTTTTTCTCGTCTTTCACTGGGTCCCGAGCCACACCCAGCCCGGCTGGACCGAATCAATCGCAACCTCGGATATCATGGCTGTTGTTCCCCCGTGTACGTGCATACGGGGGAGGGGTAATGATGTATTCAAACAAGGGGCGGGATCACGTTAGATTTTGTTTTTGTTTTTGTTTTCCAATGGCGGCTGGGGTCTTTTTTGCCTGGCACTCTGTTTTACCCCTTTTTCCTCGGCGTTCAAGGTGGACGGGATGGATGGACGGACGGATAAGGGGGGACGGCAGGAGAACGGAACCCCCCTTATACACGGCGTCTGGGCGGTCTTTGTGTTAGAATTCGTCTCGTCATGATGCTGGCGCGGCGAGCGGAGGAGGAGGAGGAGGAGGAGAATTACATGCATGGCAGAAGCCGCCCACGCACGCACTTGTAACACTCTCACTCGCATTTAGATCAGACTCGTTTACACAAGCTCGTTTACTTGATATCCTTTCTGTACATATACGAGGCGCCATTGCAGGCATTAGACTAGACAGGAACTTGAACTTGAAGCATGTTGCTTTGTTAATCTCGACACTGTTCTTTACAGGCAGTTGGTGACGGAATTAGTCTTTGTCTCTGAGTGCAAGTGTGAACGTCCACGGCGCCTCAGAGATAGATAGCTTTAGGGCCATGTGGTATCTATCCATGTCTGTGCAAGTTGGCTTGTTCCCCCTGTTGTTGAGAATATGACGGCAGGTAGACCAAGGTCCCAAGGCCTCCATTACATGCTCGACTTGTGCACAGTCCAACGTCGACATGAGGCTCCTGTTTCCTGTTGAGTGTCAAAAAGGGTGTTGCATGGCCTCCTGATCGCTGGAGGGGAGTCACACCGGGGAAGAGTGAACAGCCAACCATTCACACGCGATGCAAATCATGCCTCTCAACCCCCGCCACAATGCAAGCGGCAAACCAGATGGGCGTTGATTTATTAGCAAACAAAGCCGAGACGTGCCTCGGAAGAACAATGTTTGCTCTTTCTCGGACGGACGCGGAGGTATATCGCTTTTGTGGGGGGAGTACATATGCAGACGGGGAAGCTAGGGCTTGAGGAGTTGCGAGAAAGAAGACGTAATAATTGGGGGAGTTTCCCCCCTTCGCGAACTTCGCACACTCTGAGGTCTGCTGGGTGTCGCCGCGTATCCGAGAGAATCCGCGAAGAAGAATGGCGGGGGATGTCGTTGGAAAGGAGTGCTAGTCAGGACTGTACATCAACTCCTCAAATAGAGTCTTTGCAAGTTACTAACCCATAGGCATAAGAAAGTGAGAGACTTGGGTTGATTCTGGAAGAGTAACAGCTGAGTTGCAATTATGTCGCCACGTGCCACAGGCACAGGGGTCTTTCGACTCCGAGGAGGGAAACGTGGTAGGGCTGAGATTTCACCTTTTTTGTGTAGGTTTTCTTACCCCAGATATTCAACGGTGTCGAAATGAAAGCAATCACGGTGTTTCATGTCAAAGGGTAGCGTATCATTAGGAGGACGAAAAAGTCCAAGGAATGCCTACCTACCTACCTAGCGTGGAAGGGCAGTAGTCTCTAATTGGCCACCTCATTAGTTGCCAACTTATAGTCACACTTTTAGTCACCCTGTCCAACTACAGCACTCCTCTACAAAAACTCATCAAAACATGTTCAGATAATGTCCTCATCATGATCAAAGCAGAATAATTCATTCGCCCTTGACCTCTCCGAAGTTATGCCCTTGCTTGCATGCGAAAAACGAGCTATACCGCTTTGGGTTAGCGCCTCATCAAACTAGATAGCCTCAACCTCGAATTTTCTCGACAATTCCTTGCCTCAAACTTTATCACCATCCTCACCTAGGTAGGTTTGCAGGCCACAGATTCAAGTTGCCCTCAACAATAGGCAGGCATCGCACACCCCCAGTCAAGGTCACTTCGACTTATCGAATCCCCGAGTTCAAAACGACATGACAACTTAAATGCATCCATGGCTCGTCATCATCTATCTCTTGGGCTGTGGTTCACTGTCTCCAGTCTAGCCCCAAAAACACCAAACCTCCTTCTCCCATCATGGATCCCAGGGGAATATTGCCTCGACTCTTCCCGCCCAGGTTTTTGGTCATTGATTCATCCCTCCATGTAATAACTCCCAGTATAATCTGTATGTACCCCCCATCGAGCTTCAGCATTTACTCCCAGCCACCGCGCCATATCTCCAAGACAACAAATCCGACTCCTCATCCGTGAGGATAATGTTACAAGAAACAGAACAGAAATGGGACCGACGACGGCCGACAACGAAAACCGTGGCACACACACACACACAAGACAAGACAATGTTGTACAATGAGGGCCCTCGCCTGGCTCGACGGCGTCCTCAAGGGCTAAACTCCTCAAGCCCACCATTGACTCATCGTGGGCTCAGGGCGCTTTTGCCAGGCCCTTGGGCACGCTTCAGCTTTGTGAGCTCTTCTTCGAGTTGGCGGCATCTCGCACGCTCCTCCTGCACACATTGTTAGCTGGCCGTGACAAACATCATACAACGACGACAGCACGTACCTTCATGTTCTCCTGGAACTTCTTCCTCTCTTCCCTCATCGTGGCTCTGAACTGCTCACTCAGCATAGACGCTCCTCGGCCAGTTCCACCCGTGGGTGGTATCGCCTTCAGACGTTCTCCATCAAGCTCCTCCTGAAGCTTGCTGATCTGTTCGTTTGCCTTGTCCATCTCGGACTCGAGTCGCTTACGCAGCGACGTCATCTCGCTTTCGAGACCGCCCCTTGTCGACAGGACGTCTTCGAGCCTGTTCTCGAGTACAATCTTCTCGCGTTCGGCACTCAGGGTTTCCTTTGTGACTTCTTCCAGCTCCTGCACGGTTCCGGACAGCTCGTTCTTGAGTCTTGTGAGCTGGTTCTGAAGCTTCATCACCTCTCCGCTCGTCTTGATGGCGGCAACATCGGCGGCTCGCTCTGCACGCGTTCCATAAGCGCCGTCCAGCTCGGCCTGGGCGATGGTGAGTTCCGTCTTCATCTCCACGAGGTTCATGTTGAGAAGCTCAAGTTCGTCCTCCTTGACCTTGAGCGCCTTCTTCTTCCCAGCAATATCCTCCTTTTGTGCATTCACTTGTTGCTTCAGGGACCGGGCGGATTCTTCAGCCATGTCCTTCGTCTTGGTCACCTCGTCGAGCTGTGCGTTGAGCGCATCGATCACAGAATCAACGCCAGTTAGTTGGTTGCGGGTATCCTTGCTTGAAGACTCGGCAACGAGCAGGTTTGCCTCGAGCTGCTTCAATTCACCTTCAAGAGCAGCGATCTTGTTGTTCCGCTCCTCGATCTGGGCTTGAGCAGCCCCAGCGGCTCCAGCAGCTCCGGCCAAGTCAGCCTGGAGAAGCTCCATGTCAGACTCGAGGTGGGCGACCCTAGCATTCCGCTCCTCGAGCCGAGCCTCGGCAGCACTGGCCTTCTCCAGCTCAGCTTCAAGTGCAACAATCTTGGCATCACGCTCCTCGGTCTGGCCTCGGATAGCAACACTCTGCTGGGTCTCGGCTTCGAGGATGGCAATCTTGGCATTGCGTTCCTCAGCCTCGTTTCGAAGAGCGGTGATCTGCTCAACCTCGGCTTCCAAAATGCTGATTTTGGCGTTGCGCTCATCGACCTGATCTCGGAGGGCATTGGCCTTTTGGATCTCGGCTTCGAGGGCAGCAATCTTAGCATTGCGTTCTTCGACCTGGCCATGAGCAACATTTGCCTGTTGGAGTTCGGTCTGGAGCGCGGCGATCTTCTGGTTGCGCTCCTCAATCTCGGCCTGGGCAGTCTCGAGATAGTCCAGTTCTGATTCAAGCGCAGCAATCTTGCTTTCGCGGTCCTCGATCTGGGACCGAGCAGCACCTGCAGCCGCGGCGGCACCAGCGAGATCAGCCTGGAGTTGCTTCAGGTCTGCCTCCATGTCTGCAATCTTCTCGTCACGCTCCTCGACCTGGGCGTGTGCTGCACCAGCTGCGCCAGCCGCACCAGCCAGATCAGTCTGAAGCCGCTTCACGTCAGCTTCAAGAGCCGCAACCTTCGTGTTGCTCTCCTCAGCATCAACCTTTGAGGGGCCGATATTGCTCATGGAGGTGGTACGAGCGTGCTCGAGTTCCTCCAGTGTCTCGGAGAGCATTGTCTGGGCGGTCATGGCATCTCTCTCAGCGCGGGCGAGTAGAAGCTGGCTCTCGTCCAGTTCCTCTTGTTTTCTCTGAAGTTCCTCGTCCTTCTCGGCGTCAGATTTGTTGTTGAGCTCGCGCTGCTGCTTGATCTGTCGCTTGAGCACCGACTTCTGGTCCTTGAGGGTGGTGGCCTGGGAATAGAGCCATTGAACGCGGTTGGAGAAGCCAGACATGGTGAACGGCTCATCCACATCAAACTCGTCCTCGGAAACCTCCTCGTCTTGGTAGCCCCTATCCATGCGGGCCCTCCGGCGTTCTTCCTTGTCCCTCTTGATTTTGGCAAAGCCTGACTGCATTATATCCCACAGGCCCATCAAGACGCGTTCCACCTGGTCGTTGTCCGGTGTATTTAATGAACCAGCCGTGGCTGCCCGAACAGCTCGTTCCATCTCCGAGTCGGCGGCTCGCAGAGCATCCTCAAGGTAGGCAAACTGCGCATCGGTATCATTCTTGGCTGAGTGAGGAGGCCCAATCGGATAGTCGGGATCCACGGTCAGGAGAAGTTCTCGGACTTGCTTGTTCAACGCTTCGATCCGTTGACCAATCTTTTCGTCCACCTTGTCGTGCTCATCGGTCGAGTCTTGTTCCGCTTCAATGGCCACAAGACCCATCTCTAGGTAATCCACCTGGTTCCTGAGCATTTCTCCAGGCTCCATTCCTGGAACTCCAAACGGCGGCTCCAGATACTCGTCGTTCTTGGAAGGGTTGAAGCGAACAATTGCGTCCCTCAACGAGCCATTAAGGTTCTCTAGCCGCACCTCCATATCGGATATCGAACTGACCAAGGTGTCGGTCTGGCTCCTTAGTTCTGTGTTTTCGTCCCGCATCTTTTCCATCTCTTCCTTCAGCTGGTTCTGCTCTCTGATTGGCGACTTGAGAGGGATCTCGATGGCATTCTGGCGAGGCTGTCCCCTTGATGAAAACTCATCCATTTGACCAAACTGGTAGTTGTCGTTGAAATAATTATCGTCTGCAGGATGGTCCATGCTGTTCCGGGTATAAGTATATAGGCTCTCTGGGCTTCCAGGCATGCCGTTCACGGGTTGGTTCGGCGGTGTCTGGCCCTTCTTCTTGGAAACCTTGTGAGTCAACTGGAGGATGCCAGCCGTGTGCTCCAGAAGACGCCGTTGGGGCTCCATCAGTCGCTTCTCAAGGTTGAACAGCTCGGCGGCCAGTTCTTCGCATTTCCGCTCGCTCGCCTGTCGTTCGGCCTCGGCCTCCTTGGCACGAGCGTGGTCGCCACCACTATTCCGACCCAACAAGCTCCTCCGCCTTCCATCTATTTTCCCCGGCGAGTATAGCCTCGCCATGGAGGTGGCGGCATCACGGTATTTCGACTGGATCGTCAGGTTCTGTCGTGTCGACTCAACTCGTTGAGTCAGGGATTGGCATTGCTTCTTGAGGTCATCCACCTCCTCCTGCGACAGGATCTCGAATTTCTTGCTGTCGGAGAGCGCGGTCTCGGTGAGAAGGTGTACTTGGATCGGGTCTTTGAGGTCGACGAGTACGGAGCTCTGGGTGCGATCGGGATTCATCTGCAGGGAGTGAATGTGTAAGTGGTCAAGTCGAAAACTGGCGTGGTTCCACGACGCGGGCAACGTACAGGATTGTAACGGGGATGCTCCTTCTCGAAACCGGTAAGAATGTCTTTACGATATCCTTCCACAAGAGTCTTTCCGCTGGGGCTCGGGGCCGGAGGCGACAGCCTGGAAGGGCCATACCCATAAGGGCTTCCCTCTGTCGCGTACGCATTCATGGTTGCAAGGCTCAATGTCGCGTCGTCTCGGTCAGCAAAACATGAGGGAGGAAGGCGAGGTGGTTTATAGAGCTAGGCGATGGTAACAGAGGCCATGGGGATTGAGTGGCTGGTCGGGTTGGGATGAAAGAGTTTTGGTCAGTGGTTGACCGGCCGCCGGGCTCGCTCGCTTGGACTGGACTGGACGGGGGGGGTGATGAGGTCGGATGGATGTAACAAAGGGGCGTTTGCGCTGGGACGCCTCTTGGTCTGGACGACGGCAGAAACTCGAGGACGATCCTTTTAGAGTCACTGAACAGATCTCGCGGCAGCGTTCGCAGAAAAGACGCAGGAACAATGCAGATACTGGGGGAGAGAAAAGGAGAGGTCGGGGCTGGGCTGGACAATTAGTAGCCCCAGGGAAAAAGGAGGCCCATCGACGACGTCCTCTTGGCTAGTGGACCCGGGACCCTCCAGAAGGGAACTGGAAGTTGAATTACAGCGCTTGGGGAGCTTCTGACGAGCCGCAGCTGGCTAGGTAGGTACGTACTCCTTTACCGTAGGGGTGTTGCGGGCGGCTGGGAAGGTGCCAGGGGGGGCACACCCGCCGCGTTCTTGGGCATGGGGCATTGCCGCATTGGACACAGGCATGTGGATTCCCAGCGCCGCGCCAGACCGTATTCGGAAACAAGCATATGACGAGGTGCACGTCTAATAAAGGCCATGATGGAATCCAACGCAGGTGTACGGGCCACGAGTTTTCCATGCGTTGAATCCCCATCTCGTCGTGGCTGAGTTGTTCTGCAGTTTCATCCTGCGCGAATGCCCTCACTCTCCCCCCGCGGGTATTTTTAGACGTCATCGCTCCGATCGACAGCCGGCGTCATCATGATTGGGCTGTGTCGCCAATCTTTGCTATGCTGACAGGTTATTGGCGGTGGCTGACGACGCCATGGCGATTCCCCATGACAGCCTCTTCCTCCAGCTCGATTACTGGGACGGGAGTCCGTCGGGCCTAGATCCAGATCCGTGGATGGCTGAACACCATCAGCAAGCTCCAGTGACGGCTCCCAGACACTGGAAATGTCATATGCACGTTGGGCTGAGACATTGCACAACAGGCACGCGCTTGGACATGCCCGCACCGCACGTCCCGCGATTTCACGGAGCATTCATCAGACGGAGCATTAGACTGTTGCTGGGTCGAGTCATGTTGCATCTCGCTATGGTATCAATGACAACGACGTTGGATCCTACAGCACCTCTCGGACCTGATCCATAATCTGCTGCCCCATCGTCCTCCGCCGCTCCGCCTGACCCTCGGCCGCACCTTGGGCACCAGTTGCGACGGCCGAAGTCGACGTTTCGCCCTCGAGCCGACGTCGCAGACCTTCAAACTCGGCACTCCGCCTCTGCGTGCTCAGCCCCACCACCCAGCCCGGCACCCGCCAGCGCACGAGGGCAGCCGGAAGGAGTCCCTCCCGCCACGAGTACCCCAGGACCCAGCCAATGGTAGCCCCCAAGAGTGATCCTGGCCATTGCAATAGCGCAAGGTGTAAGGCAATAGCATATTTGTATGACTTGTCCGAGAATGTGAGGCCGAAAAAGGGTTCGTCGGTGGGTGGCGCCTCGGACGTAGCAATACGGTATTTGTACATGTGCGGGACCATAGCATGATATTGGGCCAGGATGGCAAAGATGATGGGTGTCGGACCAGCCGGCATGTAGTTGAACCACCCCGCGGTCAGAGGTCGCAGGACGATTGAGACGAGGGGCGGGAGCAATGCGGTGAGGAGGAACGTGACAATCAAGAAAGACTAGTCACAAGAATGTTAGCTGTCATGTTGGGAGTAAGAATACGAGGAGGCGAACTGACGGCAAACTTGCGAGAACCCCACATGCGCTCGACGATACGCAAATTATACAGAGACATGGCGGCGAATAGGACCTCGGTCGAGTTGGTGTAGCACAGCTGATAGGCCAACAGCCTCCAGAGCTGGCGGTAGCGCCATATGTGTGTGTCAATGATGATGTAGAAGTAGTGCTTGACGTCGAGGACGCTGGCGAGGATGGAGCCAGCGACGAGGCAGAGCACCCCAAGCCGGGTCACTGGTGCGTTGGTGAAGGACATGCTGGCGCGCGGGGGCTACTGGTGTTTCGAAGTGAGGGTTAGGGGATCATGCTGTCGCGGTGCTTGGCAGCAGAGGCTGAGTTTGTCGGGGGGGTCCTGGAGGAAGCTCAATGTCGTCTCCAGGCCTTTGAACAAGTTGAAGCTAGCTCACGGCGGGTGAATGCAGCTACGAAGCTAGGTAATACTGTAGGTGGGTGGGAAAGGTGGCATCTCTCAATCACGTGCAGCTGCTCCGGGTAAATGTGGGTCTGACGCCGAAGCCCCGCCCACATGCCGGTTGACAGCTCCGCCTCCCCCGGAGTTGAGACCGAAGGCAGTCTTGACTTGTGTTGGCATGCTCTCTTTGACTCTTCAGTGGCAGTAGCCGAGGGCGGTGGGGGGGGGGGGTTAAGATTTGGCGAAGGGCATCACACTCAATCATCGACGTAATATGGCAATGTATGGTATAAGCCCCCGTTATCCAGCCAGTGTCCAATGTGGCTTTGCAATATTATGACATGTCCCAAAAAGGCAAGTTTGGAAGTAAGCAGCAAGAGGATTGGCGAGAATGTTGTAGCATTGGGTTGTATGCTCTAGTAGGCCCATGACTTTTAAGTGGTAAATCCGTGCTTACTCTTCTGTATTTGGAGTGGCGCGCTGCTGTGTAGGTATGACAGAACATGTCCGGGTTATTCCAAGGCAACTACCAACATCCGGCATACATGATCAAAGCTATGAGGAATCATCCGTTAAACTAGGCCATTGGAGAATCATTACCGCGACAATAAATCCAAACTCTCCTGGGGATAACTCGGAGTAGCCTACCCTGGACTTTCAGGGCGGGCCATCGACGTAATCCTTGGCGCTACAACGTCACGCACATGCGACTTGGGCCAGCCCGCGTCCGGGCTGGCCTGACTCGGCGCGAGCCAAGCGATTGGGATGCGAATGCCCATTATCTCTTTGTTTAATGAGATGCTCGTTCAAGCTGGGACCTTTTTTATTCCTTAGCAACCCAGAACCGTCTTTTTAATTTGATTGAATCGTGGCTCAATATGCAGGGACGGAACTCACCATAGCTGCTGCCAACTCTAAATCCCCTCCTTACACAGAGAGACAGAGAGACACGCTCAACTCTCCATCACACATCAACACGGACACACACCGGGACCAACCCTCCCTCCACCACAGCGGCTCACTCGGCATTCTCCCTCTCTCTTGACATCCGCCGATCCGACCCCTAAAAAATACAGGAAAAAAAAATAAGAGAGACGTAAGCTAAAAATGCCTCTCGCCAACTTCGGCACCCTTGTCCTCCACCACCTCGTCTTCGTCGCCCACCTGGCCTACTTCCACATCGCCTTTGCCCATATGGAGCCCAGCGCCCTCGTGGTCCTCTACTGCGTCTCGAAGCTGCTCGCCCGCCGCGCCGACGACATTGACGGTCCGCCTCCGGAATGGCCCCCTCCCGTCATCCAATGGTAGCTGGAGCTGGAGCCGCCGCCGCCGACCCCTCCTCCTCTTCGCCCTCGGCCACGGGCTACGAGTCCCCCTCGGAGGAGAACCCGCCCTTCCTCGGCACCGGCGATGCTACCCCGGTCCCGACTGACCGTCCCGCAGCGACGCGGCCTCCCCTTGTCCAGCGGCCGTCGTATGTTGCTGCTGCTGCTCTGAACGGTGACCGCGATGCCGTCCGGAATCTCACTCGGCTGTTGAATAACGCCTCTACTCCAACCTCCAACAGCTTGAATCATGTCATGGCCATCGCGGAAAAGTCGCCGGTTACCCCAAGGAGAGTCGGCATCCGAGACCGCATTGCGTGTCATCGATGGACCTACTTCACCATGGTGTGTACATCCACTGACCTCCAATGATCTGACCAACGCTTGCTTACCATTCAAGACCATGTCTACAGGTGGCGTAGCCAACATCCTTCACTCACGTAAAACCCCAACCCCCAACGGTACAAGTATCACTTACACGTCAGCTTGCTGACCCTTCGCTAGTCAAATGGGACTCACCCTGGATCCGCGGCATCGGCCTCTTCTTCTTCATTCTCAACATCATCCTCTTCCTCACCAACCTCATCCTCCTGTCCATCCGGTTCCATATTCGCCCGGGGAGCTTCACCAACTCATTCACCGACCAGGTTGAATCGCTCTTCATCCCGGCATCTGTAAGATGGCCCTCCTCGTCTCGTTTCACTCACTCGGACCGACACTGACCTACTCGTCATAGGTAGTCTCGTAAGACAACCAAGCCCATATCAGACTCACTTGTACCCTCTGACGCCCCCAGCATCGCAGTGATACTCATCAACACCTGCCAGTATGGCATCCCCAACACCGGTGTATGGCTCCTCCGCACCATGGAGCTCATGTTTTGGATATACGCCGCCCTCAGCGTCTTTGTTAGCGCCCTGCTCTACCTCATCCTATGGTCTACGCTGTGTGTGCTCCTGGCCATAACCCAACTCTCGCCATTGTTGTAATAAGCACGCTGACCGTGGCTTCCAGAGTGTTCCCCGTCCATACAATGACACCAACATGGGTCTTCCCCGCGTATCCCCTGCTCCTTAATGCCCCCTTCGCAGCAAACCTCATCGCCGCCGCGCAGTCGTCAGGCCATCCTTTGTCCACCAACACCACGGCAATGGCCCTCGGTGCTGCCGCAATCCAGGGAACTGGCTGTCTGATTGCGTTCATGATCTCGTCCGCCTTCATCTACCGTCTCATGACGCAGAAGCTCCCGCGGGATGAGCAAAGACCCGGCATTGTGAGCCCCCCCCTGCCCGTCTTGACCAAGGCCATCTAACTTTCTGCTAGTTCATGTCCATAGGTCCTTATGGTTTCACTGCCGCCGGTATAGGTGAGTCAAGCATGGCCACCGCTGCTCATAGAAGGCCGCTAATTCTCCCAGCCCAACTCGGAAACCAGGCAGAATCAGTTATACCGCCGAACTTCCTGGACACTCCACACGTTGCCTCCATAATCAAGGTCGTCTGCATCCTCGTCAGTCTCTGGCTCTGGGGTCTGGCTATGTGGTTCTTTCTCGTCTGCGTGGGCGCACTGTGGAAGTATGCTCGTGCCGGCAGTAGTATGCCGTTCCAGATATCCTGGTGGTCCTTTGTCTTCCCAAACACGGCTCTCGTATATCCCCCCTTCCCCCTGTCTTGGTTATTGTTACACATCACTGACCTCCCCTTCGCAGGTCACAGCTACCAGCGTCATGGGAAACATCTTTCACAGCAATGGCCTGCATATCTTTGCATGCGTCATGACCATCGCCATCGTCATTGTATGGGCCGTCGTCTTTGGGAGAATGTTGTGGTGTTTGAAGGAGAAGAGGCTTCTCTGGCCCAAGAACGATATGTAGGCTTCCGAGGTTTTAATTTCTCTGTACTATTTTTAATGCTTCTATTCGGATCCTACTTGGCCTTGTAGAGTTAGATGTTTGGCTTCCCAAGTGGGTATGCCACGAGAACAGTTGCAACATGGCGTTCAGGGAGGATCATGCAAAAGGATGGTCAGTTGAATAGAACATGGGATGGATGCTTATTCGATCTATAATAGACAGCGTGTAACCAATGTATTGGTATCTATCCCATGACAGAGTATGGATGACATCCTCTAACGCTATCAACCATGTATATCTGGTCTTATCGCTACCGCTCTTCTATTCTTACATGAAAGCCAAGAATTCAAACGAAATGGATGCGATCCGCTCTCCTGGGGATCCTCAAAACGCCTTGGAACTCCATGACAATACCTGCGCTTTCATCCGATCGAGATAGGATGAGGGTCTGCAACGCGGAAGTGGTCTCTACAACTTCGCCCGAACACCCTCACCGGTAGATGCGTCCAGGTTGACAGTAACCTCGCCCGTCTTCTCGCCGTGGCCAAAGAAGATGACCTGAACAGTCAGGTCGTCACTGGGAATTGTCAGAGTCATAATGCCGGTGTACAACAAGAACAACTTACCGATATCGTCGTGAAAAGGGGGAAGGCAACGTGAGCAAGGCACAGACCTGCTCGTCGTTGGTACCACCGAGTGCATTCCTGATAAGATGCGTCGCCACGTTCTTGTCCTTGACTACAAACCGGTCCTTGGCGTTAGGGTCGATGCCCCATTGCTGAAGGCGGATCGGAGTCTTATTCCCTTCGGGGTCCGCGGTCTTGCTCTTGCTCTCCTCAACGGGCAGCGGCGCCTTCGATGAGCCAAAGATCTTGTTCCACGCAGCGTCGAACTGGGTGTTGGACGAAGCCTGTCCCTGCGTCTCAATCCACTTGCCCACAAGACCGACAACCTCCTCGTTGGTCAGCATCTCCCAGAGACCATCGGTGGCCAAGACAAGGAAGTCGCCATTCTCGGGGTTGACCTTGGTGGTGGTGACGATAGGCTCAGCGGTCACATAAGGGGGAGTCTTCAGGAGAGGCGACGGGCTACGGCCGAAGAAATTATCGCGCAGCTTCCAGGCAACGTCTCTGCTCCACTTGTAGACGGCATCGCCAAAGGCACGCGAGGGCTCGAGGCCACCGAGGACACGGCCGTTGCGGATCACGTTTTCCTCTCCGGGATGCTCCTTGCGCATGCGAGCAACTTCTTCAGGATTGCTGCCTGTCTGGTCGTCCGACAGAGCCGTGGCAGTCCACTTTCCATTGTCCGCCCGGCGGCCCAGGACGGCGCGGGAATCACCAGTGCAAGCAACCCTCAGGAGGTTGCTGCGGCTGTCGTAGAACGAAAGCAAGGCGCACGATCCCGACAGCGCAGGCTGCAGCAATTCGGCGGCGACGGTCTTGGAACTAGCCTTGAAGACCTTCTCGACGCTCTTGTGAACGATCTCGTTATCCAGGCGGTTGAAGCCAGTCTTGATGGCCAGGTTCACAGCTTCCTCAGAGGGAAGGTCACCGGCAGACTTCTTGTACGTGTCGTTGAGCTCGCGCGCAACATAGTTGATCAAGCTCTCTCTCAGAGTCGCCGATGTAGTCCATCCCCTACATGAATGTGAGCAAAGAGTCACGTCTCCAAAGCCTTGCGCATTGTCAATTGTCATGATGAAACTCACGAGTGACCGTCAAAGACACCCCAGAACATCCAGTCGGTGTTGTTGGTCTCGGCACCCGTAGACCTGTTAGGAACGTCGACAATCTTCTCGGCATGGTCGTCCTCAATTGGGTCGTTGCTGGGCAGCTGGACCAGGTCGTAGCGGGTGACGCCGTGGCCGCGGTTGACGGAGAAGGACTGCTCCAGACGGCGCAGCTTCTGGGTGGCCTGCTCCGGGGTGAGCATCTCGACGATGCGGCGGCCGTCGTCGCTGGTGGCCTTGGAGATGGGACCCTCGCCGACAATAGTACCCTGCCTGAGCTCGTCGGCGCCCACTACGAGGACGGTTCGGGTGGGCAGCCCATCAGCTGTCTGAGTAGAGGTGAGGACGTTCCTGGTGGCGGTGGCCGAACTTGGTGCAGTGTTAGAGCCGTTGTAGGAGTACCATGCGCCGTATCCAACGACGAGACTGGATACGAGAGCGAGGGGTAGACGGCGGAAGTACATGGAGGACCTCAGAGGCGTGGTTTTTGCTGGGTTGCGGCGGGCGCGGCGGGCGTGGGCGCTGGCGGTGGACCTGGCCTGAGCGAGCGAGAGGGACGAGATGGAGAAGCCACGGCGCGGCGTGTGGGAGAGGGCGCGGACGGTAGAGAGAGACGTCGTCCGAAAGGCTCGAACGGCGACTCGATTCATCTGGGCGGCTGGACCTTGTGGCAGGTAAGCTTGGTTGGCCTGGAGATTTGACGGGAGAGAGAGAGCTAAGAATGAATACCTAGGTAAAGATGAGAACCAAGAAGATATGTCAAGATATTACCGACGACGGCGATGACATGGAAGAAGGGGAAGAGTTGGAAGAGGAAGAGGAGGCCGTCCGTGATGATGGATGGATCCAGATGGAGACGGCTACAAGCCGGTGGTGGTGGTGGTGGTGGGTCCCCGATTGCGCTATCTTATCTCGACCTTTCCCTTCTGGTACTACCGTACTACCTTAGGTACCGTAACTGTAAAGTTGAGCGACGTCGAGAAAGAAAGACTCTACCATCCATGGCGAAACTCTCGACTTTTTCATCTGCTCTTATTATTATCGCAGTTGTTGCAGAGAAAAGGTCAACGTGCCTGACTGGCTGACTGGCTGACTGACTGGCTGACTCGCATGCCCTCAAGGTCACACCCTCGCTCACTTGATCTAATACTGTCCCGCCTGCGTCGCCATCTCAGCTGCACGTGAGCCAACGGGACAGCACCCGACTTGAATCTTGTTTCCCAGTTGTTGCTATCGCTTGTGTGTATGTGTGTTTTGTCTTGGATCCGACTTCTGCCGACTAATAACTATCACATCCTCCCTTATTCAAACATCCATCATCCATCCTGCCTAGGTATCGACCTCGGGGTCATTGAATCCTTGGCCCTCCATCTCCCCGACCCCGGATTCTCACATGTTAGTCAGAAGCTCTATTCACACCTCACTCACGCGCGGATACACACACACACCCATCCATCCATCCATTCCATTATAGTCCCCATCGCCATTATTTGCGATATCCCAACTGCAGATATATATCCGATTTTCATTCAAAATCTTATTTACTCGAATCTAATCACATTTACCCACAGAAATAGTTCCTCGTCATGGAACAACAACAATCCCCCTCACAGCGGCCCCTCGCCGGAGCCGACAGCATCCGAGCCCTCAAAGACGACAGCGCCATCTTCAGTGCATTCGACACCTACCCCTGGGCAAAAGACAAGATGTTTATGGTAACATCCATCTCAATCTTCTCTATACTGGATTTTTACTTACCCCTTTCAACCAGTCCGGCCTCTACGCCATCCTCGGTGAACCTGGCCAGCAAAACCCTCAAGCCTCCCTCGCAGACATGGCCATCCACGCCCGCGTCTTCTACTATTCCCAACGCATCGGAGTCTTGATTGATTTTACCGCCTACAAGGCTTGGCTCGCCAGCAACCCTGATCACAGCCCCCCAGATGTCCTGCCAGAGGAGTACCGGCGCCGTGATGGCGCGAATCCAGCTCCGTCCTCAACCTTGGACTGGCAAAAGGCCGCCCCCAAAGCTGATTTGTACATCGACCGCAAGGCGGCCGCCGCCCAGACAGGCTCAGAGGACCAACCCAACTACCCCATGGGCTTCGCCGAGATGATCAAGCTTTTGAAGGAGGGCAAGCCTGTGCCTGGAATCCGCCAGATCCCCAACACCATCGTCCGTGACCCTGTGAGTAGCTCTAGAATATTCATCGTAGTATGACTGCGCTGACATTGTATTACCTAGTCTGTGAAGCCCGTAGGGGCCAGGGCCGTCCCGAGGAAGCCATGGGAGAAAGACGTAACCGCCGACCCCCCAACACTCCCTGATCTGCCAAAGGCTTTGGATACCGAATTTCCACCAGTCGAAGATGATGCCCCTGTCCCCATGAATGCTGGAGTTGCCTAAGACCTCCAACGGCCCGAGTCATCTTGGTACCTAGTATTGCCGTCCATGACCAGCTTCCACGCCGACATCATCCATGCTTCCCTACCCTTCCTTGGTTGCTTCCACCAGAGAGTACCAAGCAAAATCAAAATAGGCGCACTCCCTTGGACACCATAGATCATGCGCAGATGGAATGCTACATCACCAAATTCAAGCAAGGAGTCTGGGATAAGAGAAACCAGCGTGTATTAAAGGTGTTTAGTAACTACCATAACAACTCATTTTAGGGGCACCGAACCCGGCGTCCTCATCGAAAAACAACATACAACTTCTCATGTGAACTCGTTCCTTTCCGCCCTCCAAGGGCGTCCTCCTAGATCACCATCCCTGCTACTCATAGGCTGACTGAAGTATGGTTCTGGCATCTTGAAAAGGGCGCTCCCGCTCACTGGCTTCCTGTCATGTCGACGGTGAGCGGTGGGATGCAAGCTGTGACCCTTCGGGGGCGGCTGCGGTGATTAGCATCTGCCATCTCCTGCATATTGCAAAATCCATAACCATAATGTGTCCAATGCACCCAAGCAAGCAGTAGCCTGCTGAGCGTAGGATGACGTGTGAGCTGTAAATTTTTGCGTGGGAAGATGTTTCTTAAGAAAGGTCGACATATTCTGGGCTGTTCTGCGCGATCTTGACGGGTGGAACGAATGGCGAATTCAGATAGGGACTCCTCGACATGTATCGAGACAAAGGATGAAAGACAGGCGTTGAGAGGGGTTTCGCTTTTCAGCAGGAGAGGCCGGCTGTTGGCGACGGCGACGTCGGTCGACGAGACGATAGGACCATCAACGATAGCCACCGCTATAGCGTGGCCCGGGTCCCATGCGCCCGCTCATTCCTGGGCCGGCACCAGGACCGGGGCGGGTGGTAACCGCATGGTTGGTGCAGAGCATTCCGACCCGCGAGCCGAACTTGGATCCTCGAAGGGAGACCATGTGCTTCCGGATGTGAGCAGCAACGATCTCGCGATGCTGAGGAGAGGCATTGTTCAGGATCCACTGGATGAGGTAGTTTCCGTACTGATCGCTCGCAATGTTAATCAGAGGGATGCGAGTACGGTCACGACGCCCTTCGCAGACTCGGTCGAGGTAGCGGCCAAGGAATTCGGCACCGCCAATCTTGAGGCACTTCTCAACCACCTTTGAGGCGAACTGGTCGGTACTGTACTCAGCAGCGTAGCGAATGACATGGTCAATAGCCCGGCTGCGATCAGGAGGAGCACCGTGTTCACAGATGTGCTGGATGCACCAGTTTCCGAACTGGCCGTGGGCAACAATGTCAATATTGGCGAGGACCTCTTCAATGCAGGGGCGCTATTCACAAACGTTAGCAAAACATCCAAACGTGGGAAAGGGCTATGTACCTTGTCCTCCTCAAGGCAGTTTTCGAAGATGTTCTGGACAACGAGGCTGCCAGTTTCGCCGAGGGCTACCTCATGCCACATGCCCCGAAGAGCCTCGTTGACATACTTCATGATCTGAGGTGGAGATTCAGTCCAACGAAGTTCAAAGAGCTTCTGCCAAACATGGCAGGCGTAGCGATGGATGACCGTCTCTGGGATCCGACGCAAAAGCTCGTGGACCATGATGGCCTTGAAATTTTCAGGAACAGAATCGAATGCCTTCTGAACAACATGGCAACCGAAAGGGTCCATGGAGAGATTCAAGGTGTTGCCTCGGATCGACTCGGCGATGTTGATGACTTGATCAGGTGTTCCGTGCTCAAAGCATCGCTGCACAAGAAAGTTGCCAAAGCGATTGACCATCAAGGGATAGGCCTGGGCCACAATAGCCTCGACGATCTCGAACTTTTGCTCAGGAGTACCGACCTTGAGCTTTTGCTGCAGGAAGATGGAAGCCTGCTGATCATTGTTGCAAACGATCTTGTCGACAATGTACTTCCAGTTGCAGTTAACGTTTCGGTCCAGCAGACGACGATAGTTGAGTGGCTCAGTGGGTGGAAGATAAGTCTGGTCCTCTGAAGACACAACCTGTACCCAGGTTAGTGCCCATGGCTTGGGTTTGGCGGATTGACCAACCTCATTCTTCCAGCCAGTTCTGGAAGTGAACTCCGATGCATGAGGAGACAAAGGAGTTCCGACTGGTTGGCCTGGGTAGGGTGGAAACATCCCCATGGGGCCAATTCCCTGCGAGACATTCATGGGCGCTCCGGGCACTGGGCTGCCCGTGTAATCGGTGTGGGTGGCGGGACTGCTGTAGCCTCCTCCGTAGCCAGGTCCGAATGGCTGGGGCGAGTTGAATCGAGGTTCGAAACGGTTATTGCGGCGGCTGTTGTTCGAACGTAGCATCTCGGAGTCTGGAGTCAGACGCTCGCCTCGATAACCATCCGCGTTGGGGTAAGGGTTGCCGGTTGGCTCTGGGTAGGGAGCGTTGAAACCACGACCTCCCAGCCAGTTTCCTGGAGACGGCTCGGAAACCGGAGCTTGGAGAGTGTTGTTGACAAAAGAGCCCTTTGGATTGCCCCAGATTCCCCGAGTGCGGCTGAAGGTAGTGGTGGACATGGCATCACTTGTATCAGAATGCGCATCTTCTGGGGAGGCCCAGGTGCCCTCGCGGGGAACGTAGGCAGGAGGACCCCGGAAACCGAAAGTAGAGACGTCGGGTTCTGGCTTCAGCGAACGGGTCTCGGCTAGCTCTTGATCGAGCTTGGAGATTTCACTCTTGGCCTGAGCAAGCTGTAGCTTCAGACGAATGATCTCATCGCTGTCGCCACGGGCATCTTCAAGAGTGGCGCTTGCGGGACGAGTGGTGGGAGCGGTGCTTGGAAAAGCATCGGTAGCAGGAGTGATGGGGAGAGAGTTGCTCGAGGAGGCATGATCCAGGCCCCTCGGATACGCACTGCCATCCTCGCTCGCCTTGAGGGCCTCATTCTGCTGGTACAAGACAGCTTGCGTCTCTGAGAGCTTGGCGAGAAGCTTGTCCATTGGGTAAGGCCCCTCGACGGTCGAGGTTTCGTGGCTTATCTTCATCTTCTATCATGGTCAGCAATCAGTGGCCATCATGGTAAGTAGTCGAAATCACCTTTGGGACCCCCTGGTTGGCAAGCTTCGAAGTAGAAAGAGCCGTGACGTTCTTCTTCATCGAGGTGCCCAGACCAAGTTCCTGCACGAGGTTTATCAGTACCATGGTCAAGATGCGTAGCGTCGCGAAGCAATCGAGCGGGCGAGGGTGGGGGGGACAGCTGGCAGGGGGAGGGGGTAAATG